>CALYDF020000699.1:0-27501 GCA_944474145.2 Dicrocoelium dendriticum | reverse complement strand
CACATGCATAGTTTAACAGAGCACATTCGCGTGGTTACGATTAATCAGCTGTACACAAATAATAGCAATATTTCTATAACGATGCAATTGGAAGTGCGCAAACCTAATTTGAACTGTAGTCATAACAGCGTCTTCCGCTTGACTTACAGAATGGCACGCGTGTGCTCTGTCCGAATAAATTAAATAAGGAAGACGTCCGTTACCGTAACCTTCTTTACATTTTCTTTTATAATTATCTCTGTTCCCCGTAGCATTGTCCATATTTTGAGTAATACAATTTACTGCTCCCCTCTTGGGTTTCCATTGTTCATGCTAAGAGTAGTCATGGGTACTAGTGCAAAAACAGTGATGCATGAAGTATAAAAGTACAATATTCCAAATACCCATATATATGATGGAATGTTACGGTGTTCACAGCAAGTAACCAGCGCTTATAAGGTAATCAAGCTGTTAAAATTCTATCTCACAACAGTTAAACTTGGTGTGCTTTAACACAATGTACAAAACGAAAGCATTCCCTTCCTAATCGTGTCAAGACTACTATGACAAAACTACTATGATTATGGATGTAAACCCATATTTCATGTTAATATCGGAAGCATTATTTTAAAGTAGCGCTTTTAAAGCTTTATATCATTGTATATGCTCGGACGATCTTGTTTTCATGTCTAGGCAATCAACGAACGAATACAGCGTGTTGTTTGAATACATACGACGAACAGGCATTTTATTTCCGTTGTCATGTTTACAAGTGATGAACAATTAGCAGCTCAGCCTGTATTCCCTTGTATTTACATGTACAGTATGCTCTCCATTTAAATCTTTTAAAACAAAACGTAAAATACCGTCACACTACATGATAGCGCAACACGGTATATGGACCGATTGCTGCATTAAATTGACTTGGACACACAATGCTTAAAACCAGACGTTCCTCTGACAGTATTAATTTGTCT
The DNA here is from genome assembly GCA_944474145.2 of Dicrocoelium dendriticum. NCBI lineage: Eukaryota > Metazoa > Platyhelminthes > Trematoda > Plagiorchiida > Dicrocoeliidae > Dicrocoelium > Dicrocoelium dendriticum. Next base: position 26,545 of record CALYDF020000699.1, on the reverse strand, counting down.
CACAACCTACATGTATGAACGTGATAACAACTGCGTAACTTCTGGTGATGAGTTGCAAAACATCCCAAGGGTAATATCATTCTGTCTTTCTTGCTGTTTTTACAGTAGGTTAATCAGTAGTTAACGCAAACAATCCAAAAGAATAAGGCTTCATTCTGGTTACGCATGATTTGGGAATAAGTATCTATGTAAGGGAGACAAACATGTCAGTGTCTGCTTGCATATAAAATAGTTCAGCAGGAAGGAATTCAGGTAAAGGTTTTTCATCTATAATTTTCCTGTCTATGGTAGAATTTGTGATTGACGCACTATAAAAACTCTAGCGTTGCGGTGGCGTTCAAAATTAGTGAGCTATATTTGTATCGGCAAAAGAACTACCATAAAATTTTGCTTAATAAGCAGACGAGGAATATTTCCGAGCCTTAGAAACTGACGTCAAATACGCATATACAAACGAAGCAAGTCGCGATTCGGGTTAAAAGTAATCTCACATCAAATGCAAATGTTAGCAACGCATCTGAAGCATCATGTGTGTAAGAAAAAGTAATCTAAATTCCTGTATGCTACCTAGCGACATGACATTGACCTCACTGTGGTCTTCCATAAATCAAACCCGCCTGCTGATTTGAAGCTTTGGATTTCAGAACTTCTGCTAGCTTGTTTTAAGTCAGTAGTTCCGTTATCTCTGATTTAGCAACGATTAACCCGGTAATGAGCAAAACCCAACAGCGATCGTAAGTACATCTGAACGTATCCAGTTAAATCCTGCTTTTTAGCTTGCATTTTGAAGTTTGGTAATATTTGAACCCAAGTAAACTGTGGAAGTAACCTGACGTTGATTGTGTTGTCAACGTTTTCCAGTAAACGTGCCGATAACAGGTGTTTCCCTGTTTTGTTTGGATTAAGCAAGCATATTAACAACAATGTAGAGGTAGAATTATAATGTAAAGACAAATTGTACACCGAAAGTTGGACGCTGTTGCTTAGTGGTTTTGTGATAATTTATATACTGTAATATATTTTCATTTGAAATATAATTGCAACCTATTTTTTATAGTATAGACAAGCATTCAAGCAAATTTACATTGTGATCACACGTTTGCAATAAAGCGAAAGTATAATAAACCTATCAACGGCATCGGACATTCGCATAAGACCTTAGACGATGTATTAGCTGTAACGGCAAGCTACAGGATAGTGCTATTTCATCCGACCTACGTCAATACGATATGTGTACACTGGCTGCGGGACACCACGGTATGCATGGTTACCGTGAAAAATTATACTATAAAAAGCTCGGCGGGAATCCTAGAGGCGGCAACAGTAGTGTTTCTATTTAATGTTAACTCCTGATTTTAATGAACAGCCGACACCTTTTGGCTTTATCTTGCAGCAGCCAACAGGAACCAAGCGGAGATCCCTAATCATACCGTTATACTTCCAGTCGGGAACAAGTGTGACGAATACAGACGGAAATGTACACATTCATCAGTTCGTCATCCGTTAGCCTACTAGTCATGTTTTAGCTGGAACCCATAAAAGGTAAACAAATAATAATAATGGCGCGCTGCGCATCTGAGCCCTTACAAGCTTTTACATCCTTCAAATGCGGATTGGCTTCGTGCGGAAAATCGCAAAAATATGGCAATAGGAAAAACGGATTTGTATATATTGTTTGCACGGCCATGATGATTTACCAGATTTATCTCTTTTGAACAAATAATTCTAGTGGCAAGAGCAATCGTTTACTGTAATAAAAATTTTAATAGAGCAAAGCCTCTTAGAAGAAATAATGAGTGTTCAGTAAATAAATAACTAAAAAAACTAATTTACATCTTAAAGTTTGTGCCATTATTAAGCAAATTATGTAGTAATTATGGATACAAATGTATATCTCATTTTTTTCCATTAGCACAAAGGAGCTTTCATAAGGCCATTGGCACAATATGTGGCCACATTGGAATATAAATATATGCATTTCATAACAAACTCCAGCTTAGGAAAAGCAGCAGGAATGTAAAATATAAAATAAAATGAAATATATCGTAAAATATAATTCAACGTACATATTAATTGTTGCGCAGAAAGTCGTCGAATTTTAGAATTTGACAATGTCAGCTCAACTACAGTTTCAAAAGAAAAGGAACATTAAGGCAAATTAAAACATAATACCTTCAGTCATTAAATATGAACTATAAGCTTCAGCCTGTTTAGCGGACTTGCGGTTCGAATTTTAATTCCTAAATTACCTCGCAGAAATAATGAAATTTGCTTACCTCCGCTTTCCATGATTTGAAACATCTGCACTCGCATAATAATCAAATACAGATCTACGTTTGCGTAACTGCTTTAGTTAGGACAAACGGAATGTTAATAATACCTATGATCAAGTTCAACTAACTCATTTCGACCACAACATAATGCGTCTGTGACTTCGTCTGTAGCCGCATAAGCGATTACTTCGGCAGAATGGATCGTTTTCCTGTTAAGCGTTTCGAAAAACAAATTCCGAAAGAAGCTGAGGCTGCTACGATAAGCCAAAATGAGATTGGGTCTTAAACTTTGATTGCTAATGTCCTACTGAGCAGATTTATCAATTGAAACATAAGTGAATTTTATATTGAATTTCGACAACATAAACGTCAAAGTAATTAAGGTATGTGAAGCTGATGCTGTAACTACCATAGCGCTGATAATTGAAAACAAAAGAGCCGTCGGATCTAAGGTTCCTTGAAGACCGTTGCTATTACTCCACTATTTGTGATTCTGCTGGGATCTGTGTACCAGATTTCAAAATTCACACTTCTGATTCATTTCCTTCAATGATCTTTTATTATGTTACTCGTTTGCATGTGATCAACGATCACGAAATGTTATCATCTTGTTCATTCCATTTTCAGATTGCATTGTTTAGAATGATAAATTTATTGCAGTGCTGCGAAAATACTTCTGCAGAAAAGGCGGTCTGCCCCCATAGCAAATAACATAGTAGCATAAGTCTCATACTCGTATGAACAAGTTCCGAGTTTCTACTTCCGCTGATTCTGTCGGGTGCACACTAATACCAAGTCCCAATAAAGCAAATGCTTCTCGCACAAAATTTTCAAGATTTGTTGTGGCAATCTCGCTGAGTTAAGATGCATTGGATAAAATAGAAGCATGTTTTACATAGACGTTTAAGGATTATTACGCGAAATGTTTGTTAAGGAACTTGAATTTAACGCATAGATGAAAATTTATAGGTAGCTTCTGTAGGCGCTACTAACTTACATAGTTTGTTTGCTCAGATTTTAGAATATTGGTTATTTACCATATACTTCTGTTGTTAGCTATTTTTATAGAACCCTCAGCATTTGTTTGTTATCGCTCTTTGTCATCTGTAATGTTGTGTTGACTGCATAATCCAACATCTCCGTTCTTCTTCGGAGCCGTCCACATAGCCTGCGCATATAATGTACAAAAATTAGCAATTGTGAATACCATGAAAAAAGCTGTGCCCATCGGTAAACAATTTTAGAGCAGGAACATGTTAAATTAGGGGTAAATGCACATAAGAACATAAATTACACTTTGAGGTAGCTGATTCCTTCTGTGACGCAAAAAAGACTAAGGGGTGCGTGTGGATGTATTAATTGTATATTGAATTATCCAGTGAACCAATCAGTCCACAATGAATACTCGCTACTGAATCTGCTCAGCACCATCTTGTCTGTTTCAACACCGACCGGAATACAATTGTTGCTTCAAGTCAGAAAATCTAGACCAAATTAAATTGGGTTGAATTTATTTGTCATAGACTTCACGTCGAGACCGCGGAGTATATGAGATTTTGGCATCTAATCAGATTAACCGATCGTACATTATATCAATTAAGCGGTCAAATCGATAGCCTAAGGATAAGCTATAGAGAGTAATCAAAAGCTAAACGTTGCAAAATGATTTGGTCAAGTGGTTGATGTGGTTAGATACAACAGCCTGTTGTATGAGGTGGCAGGAAAAGATACATGCAACGCTTTTGTACACCGTATTCGGGCTATACACGGATGTGTACAACCCCAAAATGTGAAGTAAACTGCCTGTCAAAGCCTTGAATGACGCTTAATTTTCATGAGTATAAACGTTTGAAGTCGTCCGCATTGCTTGGTGGTCTTTAACTAAGTTTAACTTAAAAAGATTTAGTGTAAAGTGGCTTGGGTTTGGTAACGAATCCTTCTAGATAGGCGCCTCGTACTGCGGACCACTTGTCGTGTGCCACATGGACACGATTATTGGTAAGCGGCATTTGAACATTTGAACCAGCGCATTCCATAAGTTAAGTGTTATATAAACCATTATTTGCTAAATTAACGATGATTATTCGCTTTTACAGTATTATCTACTGCTAGGTGGTACTTTGTGGTAACGTACCAGCAGCAGACTTTTTCTGATGTGCAAAGCCTACGCACTATGAAGTCAAGAGATCGGACCGCGCTGCATTGTAAATTTACTATATTCCCAAAACATGCATGATTTCTTTGCAAATCTTCGAGGAGTGATACTTCAGTTATAAGGATAACGTCATCATCTAGTAAAGATGGTCGGTTGCTAATCTCTCGTCCGCAACTAAGTTGATGATTCGCATTAGCAACGGTGCAGCCTATTTCGGATTTTAAAATATATGTTGGCGTCAAATTAAGGCACACAAATTGCAGTCTTTGCGATGTGTATTCTACAGTGGCCGTGTGTTTATTATGCCACAAGGGTATATGTTAGTAAGAGCCCTAAATTTTATTGATATTTCACGCTAAATTTTGCCAATGAAGGTCGACTAATTGCTAAGCATACTCGATGTAACACCAGTTCCCGGAAAAGTCGCAAGAATGTCTAGTCAGTTCTCACTGGTAAGAACAGCGTAATGTTTGTAAACTGGCACTGCCCGTTAATTGATGTCATACTTTTGTCGGCAATAATAAGTTTGGCTATAATTTCAAAGAATTTTATAGGTTTCAGCCACACAATAAGAGCAAATAATATGCCGCAAGGGTTGCAGATTCACTACCGCCTAGTACGTAAACAAATGTTAGTGAAAGCTCGGCATGTCTAATATTGGACACAATATAGAGACTTCCCTTTATATCTTAGATTGACTATGGGATACTTAAACTTGTCCTCCTGATGGTTGTAACCTGCTTCACTTGCCTGAGGCTGCTGATTCCTCTAATATTGATTTCTCTAGGCTTGCTAGCGCAACTTGTCTAGTCAAACCAGTGCAGTATATGCTTTTAGACGGATGTTCATTAAAAATAATTAATCCCTTTAGTCAAAGAGTCATGTCATGTAAATTAATCGTCTTTTGCTTATAGATGTAACAGGAAAATTAGCATTCATATTTTCAATGTTCAACTGTCTCCAGCTAATATTCTGATGAAGTATATATCTGCTGTTCGAGCGTCAGTGATTTAAGCATAATTTAAGGAAGTAAAATCCTATTTTTGATTATCCTGTTATTCGAATTTAAGTAAAGGACTTATAATTCTAAATATTGGCTCATGGAATTTCAGACACAACTGCATGCAGATGTTGCCACATTGTGGTACAAACTTCGCTCCATAGTATATGACAGATCATCACGGCAGCAATCGCACTTTTTCTCGCAACGTTAGCTATCGCTGACTATATGCAGATAATTCCAATACCCCAAACTAGCATTGACATAAGAGTACACGATCACTAAATATTGCTAAATGGACTTTCAATCTTGCTACATACACACATCAAATGTCATCACTTTCTTTTCAGATAATTATGTAAGCTCGTATGAATAAAAATAAATATTTGCTGCATATCTGTTTATTTCAACAACAATCGTTTAAATATCTGATAGATATTTCTAGTAGCCTAGACGCATCAGCGCATTACTTTGAAGTATAATTTTTCAATAATCTATACATCATTGAACGCACCATGCAACGTAACTCCTGCGTATTATATAATGTGTTAAACGGCAAAAATCAAAATATGGCAGACATTAGATTGGAAAAATTAACTGAACAAATAAACAGTCTAGTTATTTGTTTTGCCTGCGTTGATGAAACTGGAACGCTATGATTAATACTGCTGTAATGTAAAGCATATGATATTGTATAAATCAACTAAATATTTGGTATTGACGTTGTTAATTTCTTAAGAGGATTCTTCTGGTTCACGGTCACGTCTTCCAACTGAGACAAAATTAATATATCTGCGCGAACAGAAAAACAATATACTTAATAAAATAAGAACAGCAAAAAGATAATCTTGTATTCCAGTTTGGACTCACCAATTTCGAAATATATTCCGTTGTTGTTTTAGGAAGAGGAAGGAGGAAACCGCTACAAACCGATGCACACAGCGGCCATAGGCATGGGTCGTGAGCCATGGATTCCAAGGTCTTCAACCTGCAATACCCGCATCCACAGGACCTTAACCAGGTAGTCGACAGCAACACATCAAAGCCAACTCTTTCATCACCTTATCATGTGGCTTCTCCAAATAGCAGGCTATCCACCAGATCGTCTCTCCCAGCGCTGTCCAGCAACCGCAAACAAGGCACGACGCGGGTAACGGTTAACAGGCATGTGCAATACGTGCCCCAGTCACAGCAGTCGTTGAAGTGAGAGGAGCTCCTCGAGAGTAGCGACGTCACAAGTGCCTCAGCCTTTACAAAAAACAAAGTGTGCTCTCGACAGGCGCATCGAAATTTCGTTTCCAACAGCCATGTTAGCATTGATAAACCTTCCTGAGTAGACAAATGTCTCTATAACCTTTAGTGTCTCACCACGTAGGCGGATTGCAGGCATAGGCATCTGCCAATCTTAAACGCAAGCCCAGCATTTCGATGTCAAAAAGTGCATAAAATGGTTTGATATTTCAATCACAACGCGGTTTATTTCATGTTGGGCGGCGTGTGGATCGTCACGTAGTATGCCGATATCTTCAGCATATTCCAAATCAACATCTCCACTGCCTGGGAGAAGCTGAAAAACAGCGTTCAAAAAAGCGCCTAAAGCGTTCTTTAGGACATATTAAATGGCACGTTTAAATATTAACGGAGTTATATGTATCTTTGTCGAAATCTACTATATAAACAAATGTAGGCGAAAGCTTGCGATAAACCGTAACACTGCCAGATCATGGATCATAGAGATTAGGTCATATAGAGCGTGCGGTATGGAAACAAAATTCCCGGGGATGACATTCCTCATTGGCAGGGCCACAATTATCTATATAGTCCATTGCGTTTCGTTGCACCGGGGAACAGATTTTCAGAACTGTATAGTTTGTTTTTACATCATCGAACTCAGACTAACATTTATGTCATAATCTTCTGTAAGCTTAGTATCTTATAATATACCATGCTTTAAGTTTTCAACATACTCGCACATTTTGCGTGTTGATTGGATACAGTACCCATAAGTAAGTAACAAACTTATACGGTAAAATAAGTTGTGCGCAAGTGGCGGTACACATGCTTGGCAAACCATGAAATGCTATTCGGCTGAAGTTTGACCTAGTATTCGTAAACAGAGCCTGCCTTGTCAATCAACAAATTTCGGGACCCTTGATTATACACATGCACTTCTTGAGTCTAGCGTTTATGGTAACACTGCTGACGTCAGTGCATATTCGTAGTTCTCTCTCGGTACTAACATTTTACGAGATGATAAATATTAATCCTGACAATTTTTCGTTGCCCATGTCGCTGTTGGTTTATTCTAGTCTGGATGGGCAACACTTCCCAACTATGTGGAGGTAGACAATATGACCCCAATATTTGGTATTTGCGACCGTGCCGCCACAGAATTCTAGCATATTATGAGGACTGTATATGCGCCTTCCTGTCCTTTTGAACTGCATATATTTCATTCCAATTTAGTTGCTTTGTTCTGTTTACATGAATTATCTTCTATTAACTGACCACGTCGCTTACCTTAACTGCGCTTATCTGCGGTAATCAAGTTGCGTTTGTAACATTTTCTAAGTCAATTCTAGACATTTGTACTTATCGCTGATTCTTTGCTAACCAACATAATTCATATGCCAATTTTGAAAGAGTGATATCTACATAGCCGTATTCTTTAACTGATAACCTTTATTTGTTACAGTCACGTCAAGCGATTGGCTATTGTTTAACATCTCCGTTGCGGCTGCGCTTGATGTGCAGGTCGATAAGGTGCCTACCTGTCTATTAACCACTACCTCGTCCATCTGGCTCCAGGAGACAAATGGTCGTTGCTGGAGGGGACGGGGTTCACGGTCGTTGTGGTCGTGCTAGTTATAAAGAGTGGTTCAATGCACTCCGTGTGGAGCGGACTATGGTCCAGACAACGCCTTGTGTGCGCTTGATTCCCAAATACAGCATACTTGTGTTTGCATGTGAAGGAGTGTTGGCGTGTTCCGTTGATGAAAAGTGGCTCACTTCCACATGCCTCCCGGTCTTATTCCTTCGGGTTTACACTGGATATGGGGTGTGTGGTTGGAGCGATGGGTGGCGCAGCGCAAGCCACCCATTGTCTCCCTGTAGGCGCAGGAGTCATGTGGCTGGCAACAGTGACAGACAAATCCGAAACCAGATGCCGCGAACCAAACTAAATATGATTGGCGCAACACCAGGATGTAGCTCACAAGATTACTCACAGGCACCTGCAGGACTCCTCTTGAAAATGGTAAACTAAAAATTGGCAACTGCTGTTTTTTGACAGAGTTCGGACAAAGATTAGTAGACATTATTAATAGGGCTTCATAAACCAAGCCATTTTATTCTGCAGTTGTGCAATCACAGCAGAAATACAAATGTGAATTACATAGCGGGATATAGCACTATGTGATATACAAAATTAGATGTGTGATTTGTTTGCTGGAGGAGCCTACAGCGCTAAGCGTCCTATGCGTCATGTCTAGCGAAAACGCTCTAGGCAAACGAAAAGCTATTTTCGAAATTTATCCTAAAGGGTGGTGGAACGTCTGCACAATCAACGTCATGCGGTACATTAGATTGACGAACCATAAAATGCTATTCGGCTGACGTTTGACTGAGTTTACGTAACCAGAGATAAACTCGCCAAATAAAATCAAAAATATTTTGGACCAGTGATTACACACATTTAACTTTTTCACCCAGCTGTTGTAGAAATGATGCTGAATTCAGTAAATACCCATAGTTCTCCTGGAGTAATATCGGTTCTTAATGGATGATGAAGATTAAATCGGCTAATTTTGTCCTTGCCAAATTCGCAATTCGTTCACTCTTGTCTGGATGGGCAACACTTCATCACTTTTTGGAAGTGAGCCAAATGACCTCAATATTTGCGTTGACAGGCAGCCTTCCATTGGAATGTGAACAGATATACATCAACAGTAAATTTCTATGGCCCTTATCAGAAATCAATGTGGGTAGTGGTCGCTCGGATCTTTCGCAAATTAGTGTGTCTTTTACCCTGATATGTTGTCCATTGAACACGCAACTTTATCCAAAGGCTACTTCACTTTACTTCAAATAGCAACACTTTGCTTTCAAGATAACTATGCAATTTCGTACAGATAAAAATGACGATTTGCTGGATTTATGTTTTGCAAAAACAATGGGTCAAATCTGATGGATAATTCTACTAATCTGGATGTTTAATTATATATGTTTGTAAAAATCTATTTCATTGCACGTACTGTGCGAATTCACTTCTGTGTATTATGTAATAATTTAAAAGGCAACCCGAAAACTATGGCAGATTTATGAGTGGCAAAAGTAGCCTTAGAAATAAACTGCCAAGTTGTTTGTCTTTGCCCGCTTTGATGAAACTAGTATGTTATAAATGAAACCGCTCAAAGGTGAAACATAAAATATTGAATAAAACCAAACACGTATTGTTTATGGACATCGTTACTGTCGTAATAGGCTGCATCTGGTTCCTGGTCATGCCTTCTAACTGCGACAATTTTACCATATGTAGAATACCCTACTTATATATCCTTCTGGTTAGCATTCATTAAACGTTCATTTTCATTCTTTCGATAAACAAACATGACTTCATGCATTTTCACGTTTAAAACTCTCTTATTTTTGGCTCACAAACGCACATTGTGAACAAACTGATTAGACTAACCTTCCTTTTAATTTAATTCATACCTGACTGCACCGTTGACTTGCACATGGCTTCCAAGTTCTTCAACCAGCAAGTATCCCAATCTCTCGGACCCCAACCAGGTAGTCGACAACAAGACCCCAAAGCAAACTGTTTCCTCCCCTTGACAATGCGGCTTCTTCACGTTTTAGGTTGTTCACCAGACCGTCCATTCCAGCACTAATCAGCAACCACAAACAAGGCTCGATGCGGTTAAATATGAACATGCATGCGCAATACGTGCAACACTCACCGCAGCCCATGCCGTGAGAGGGGATCCTCGAGCGAGTGGCTTTCTCTTGACAATAAATGCAGTCTAACTTTCATATTGCATACGTGGTGCCACCACCACAAACGGGTACTGGATAGCAGACAGCGGTGACCCTAGATGGATAGCTTGCACAAGCGGATTTCATGAATGGGCCAGGTCTCGCATACGTACAACAGTACAGCACGAACAGTTTCACAATAGACCAGACATTTAATGAAGAGACGAATGTTGTTGCGAAGTCACAGGTGAATCAGCTTTTAACGAAAAGAAAATCTAGCTCTCGAGATGCGCATCGAAATCTCGTTTCCAATTTCCCTGCCAGCAGAGATGCTACTTCCTGTGTAGACAAATGCCTTCACAACCTCCAGTGCCTCATCAACTAGACTGAGTGCATATATAGGTACCTGCCAGTTTCGAAAAAGAGCCCAGTATTTGGATGTCGGAATTATATACCATGCCTTGATGTTTCAATCGCCAAGCAGTTTAGTGCAATTTGGACTGCGTGTGGATCGTCACTTAGCAAGACCATATCCTCAGCAGATTAAAATCAGCAACTCCACTACCTGGGAGGAGCTCAAAGCCAGCGTTCAAAAAATCGTCCCATGCCTTCTTTAAGACATTTTCAATCGCAACGCTAACTAGGAACGTAAAGATATGGCATCCTTGTCGAAGTCTACTGGAGAAAACAAATGTTGGCGAATGCTTCCCATAAGCCGTAACCCTGCCGTAGTTAGACCATAGAGAGCGCGCAGTATGGAGACGAACAATGTTTTGTTTCTGTAGTATTGGCAAAATCATAACAAAGTGCGTATATCGACTCTTACATGTAATATTCCTGTGGATTACAAGCTGCAGCAATCTATGTATTCGGCATGTACTTTGAAATTCTAACAAAGCCCCTTCTTCGTTTGACTACCATTGTACGCTAAAATGCGTGTTATTTAGGTACGATAAAATCCACTGATACATATAGCTTTGTATACCGATCAGTCAAGTATGCACAGCACCTCATCGAGATTGTGTTTATAAAGTAGTATCCGCTGAATCCTTTTGAGTAGCGGATAATCACTTGTTTTGCCATAACTACATAAACGTACTAGGGGCCTAGATGTGACCACATCGCTAGCCCGTCTTTTTGTCCGTACAACTGTACGGCAAAGCGAAACTTGGCGTTGTGTGTCCACTGATGAACCAGCATCTTCATTTCTTCAACGGTTAAGTCCATTCATTTGCCAGTGCGCTCAACATATTCCGCAAAATGATAAACTGTCTCTCTTACATGGAGATTAGTAAATACTTAAGACACATATAGTGAACGAAGCTGCTAATTTCAACTTGTTGACTTCGAATGCCTTCAACAACTCTTTCCCATCACGCAGGTTATCTGACGCTAATGTCCTTATTGTTGGCATTTATAGTTTGACCATCCAATTTGTTAACGAATGATACCTATAGATTCTTAACTACAGTATGAGGTTAAATGAGCTCACTCTTTATGTATCATGAGTAATTAATACAAGCATGGGATAATTGTGCCAACATGCCGAATTCTATCCAATGTCATGGAATCGATACTTACTTTATGTTACATTTGTATAAATGGCATATATACGGTCTATTGGATTGTTGGGTTTTATGTTTCAAATCACCTATTGCAAGCGTATTTCCTATACAATATTTTCAAGAGTGCAAAAGGAAAAGATTTATTATTTGAATTAATTCGTAGATTATAATCTTGGAAATACAAGAACGCAACGTTTTTGAAGGGTACTCCTTTCGATAAATCTCCTCAGGCATTTACTATTATAAAATGGAAAAGCACAAAGCAAACGCCTGATGAAGCCAAAGGGGTGGGAATAGTGGAATCACGACAAACAGAAACTCAAAAGTATTGATCAATAAAATCCATTAAAAAATTACATGTGACAAAGCAGGTGTTCGTTGATCGGTGGGATGCCAAGTGCATCATCCGACCACTGTAGGCGCCTGGAGTAGTTCATTGGAAATAACTGTATTCGGGAAGGCCACTTGCTAAGGCCAATATACACATTTTTTGAGCTTCGTACCCTTGAGGTACAAACATAATCTTGTTCGCTGCTTGTATTTTCCTGCTACCAAAATTTGTAGCCAATAGACGCTGGATGCCGAAAAGATCCGTATTCTCAAAACGCTGCAAGATAATGCATATCCGACCCCATTCATCAAAAATATGCAGTGATCCGCGATAGCCCTGAAGTGATTACTACTGCCCCTAAGAAGGACGTGTTTTTGTCAGTTCCCATTAAAGGCGATGTTGCGTTTGATTTGTTGACCAGAAGGATTTCCACTTCAGTGGCTAGAACCTCAGAAAAAATTATAAAAACATAGAGGCATACAGATTTGCTGACCACATGCATAGTTTAACAGAGCTCATTCGCGGAATCACGATTAATCAGCTGTAAACAATAATAGCACTATTTCCAAAAAGATCGACTTGGACGTGCGCAAACATAATTTGAACTTAATCATAACTGCGTCTTCCGCTTGACTTAGAGAGCAGCGCGCGTGTGCTCTGACCGAATAGCAGAAATAAGCGAGACTTCTGTTACCGTAACCTTCTTTACATTTTCTTTTATAATTATCTCTGTTCCCCGTAGCATTGTCCATATTTTGAGTAATACAATTTACTGCTCCCCTCTTGGGTTTCCATTGTTCATGCTAAGAGTAGTCATGGGTACTAGTGCAAAAACAGTGATGCATGAAGTATAAAAGTACAATATTCCAAATACCCATATATATGATGGAATGTTACGGTGTTCACAGCAAGTAACCAGCGCTTATAAGGTAATCAAGCTGTTAAAATTCTATCTCACAACAGTTAAACTTGGTGTGCTTTAACACAATGTACAAAACGAAAGCATTCCCTTCCTAATCGTGTCAAGACTACTATGACAAAACTACTATGATTATGGATGTAAACCCATATTTCATGTTAATATCGGAAGCATTATTTTAAAGTAGCGCTTTTAAAGCTTTATATCATTGTATATGCTCGGACGATCTTGTTTTCATGTCTAGGCAATCAACGAACGAATACAGCGTGTTGTTTGAATACATACGACGAACAGGCATTTTATTTCCGTTGTCATGTTTACAAGTGATGAACAATTAGCAGCTCAGCCTGTATTCCCTTGTATTTACATGTACAGTATGCTCTCCATTTAAATCTTTTAAAACAAAACGTAAAATACCGTCACACTACATGATAGCGCAACACGGTATATGGACCGATTGCTGCATTAAATTGACTTGGACACACAATGCTTAAAACCAGACGTTCCTCTGACAGTATTAATTTGTCTCACAACCTACATGTATGAACGTGATAACAACTGCGTAACTTCTGGTGATGAGTTGCAAAACATCCCAAGGGTAATATCATTCTGTCTTTCTTGCTGTTTTTACAGTAGGTTAATCAGTAGTTAACGCAAACAATCCAAAAGAATAAGGCTTCATTCTGGTTACGCATGATTTGGGAATAAGTATCTATGTAAGGGAGACAAACATGTCAGTGTCTGCTTGCATATAAAATAGTTCAGCAGGAAGGAATTCAGGTAAAGGTTTTTCATCTATAATTTTCCTGTCTATGGTAGAATTTGTGATTGACGCACTATAAAAACTCTAGCGTTGCGGTGGCGTTCAAAATTAGTGAGCTATATTTGTATCGGCAAAAGAACTACCATAAAATTTTGCTTAATAAGCAGACGAGGAATATTTCCGAGCCTTAGAAACTGACGTCAAATACGCATATACAAACGAAGCAAGTCGCGATTCGGGTTAAAAGTAATCTCACATCAAATGCAAATGTTAGCAACGCATCTGAAGCATCATGTGTGTAAGAAAAAGTAATCTAAATTCCTGTATGCTACCTAGCGACATGACATTGACCTCACTGTGGTCTTCCATAAATCAAACCCGCCTGCTGATTTGAAGCTTTGGATTTCAGAACTTCTGCTAGCTTGTTTTAAGTCAGTAGTTCCGTTATCTCTGATTTAGCAACGATTAACCCGGTAATGAGCAAAACCCAACAGCGATCGTAAGTACATCTGAACGTATCCAGTTAAATCCTGCTTTTTAGCTTGCATTTTGAAGTTTGGTAATATTTGAACCCAAGTAAAACTGTGCAAGTAACCTGACGTTGATTGTGTTGTCAACGTTTTCCAGTAAACGTGCCGATAACAGGTGTTTCCCTGTTTTGTTTGGATTAAGCAAGCATATTAACAACAATGTAGAGGTAGAATTATAATGTAAAGACAAATTGTACACCGAAAGTTGGACGCTGTTGCTTAGTGGTTTTGTGATAATTTATATACTGTAATATATTTTCATTTGAAATATAATTGCAACCTATTTTTTATAGTATAGACAAGCATTCAAGCAAATTTACATTGTGATCACACGTTTGCAATAAAGCGAAAGTATAATAAACCTATCAACGGCATCGGACATTCGCATAAGACCTTAGACGATGTATTAGCTGTAACGGCAAGCTACAGGATAGTGCTATTTCATCCGACCTACGTGAATAAGATATGTGTACACTGGCTGAGGGAAACCATGGTATGCATGGTTATCGTGAAAAATTATACTATAAAAAGCTCGGCGGGAATCCTAGAGGCGGCAACAGTAGTGTTTCTATTTAATGTTAACTCCTGATTTTAATGAACAGCCGACACCTTTTGGCTTTATCTTGCAGCAGCCAACAGGAACCAAGCGGAGATCCCTAATCATACCGTTATACTTCCAGTCGGGAACAAGTGTGACGAATACAGACGGAAATGTACACATTCATCAGTTCGTCATCCGTTAGCCTACTAGTCATGTTTTAGCTGGAACCCATAAAAGGTAAACAAATAATAATAATGGCGCGCTGCGCATCTGAGCCCTTACAAGCTTTTACATCCTTCAAATGCGGATTGGCTTCGTGCGGAAAATCGCAAAAATATGGCAATAGGAAAAACGGATTTGTATATATTGTTTGCACGGCCATGATGATTTACCAGATTTATCTCTTTTGAACAAATAAGTCTAGTGGCAAGAGCAATTGTTTACTGTAATAAAAATTTTAATAGAGCAAAGCCTCTTAGAAGAAATAATGAGTGTTCAGTAAATAAATAACTAAAAAAACTAATTTACATCTTAAAGTTTGTGCCATTATTAAGCAAATTATGTAGTAATTATGGATACAAATGTATATCTCATTTTTTTCCATTAGCACAAAGGAGCTTTCAAAATGCCATTGGCACAATATGTGGCCACATTGGAATATAAATATATGCATTTCATAACAAACTCCAGCTTAGGAAAAGCAGCAGGAATGTAAAATATAAGATAAAATGAAATATATCGTAAAATATAATTCAACGTACATATTAATTGTTGCGCAGAAAGTCGTCGAATTTTAGAATTTGACAATGTCAGCTCAACTACAGTTTCAAAAGAAAAGGAACATTAAGGCAAATTAAAACATAATACCTTCAGTCATTAAATATGAACTATAAGCTTCAGCCTGTTTAGCGGACTTGCGGTTCGAATTTTAATTCCTAAATTACCTCGCAGAAAATAATGAAATTTGCTTACCTCCGCTTTCCATGATTTGAAACATCTGCACTCGCATAATAATCAAATACAGATCTACGTTTGCGTAACTGCTTTAGTTAGGACAAACGGAATGTTAATAATACCTATGATCAAGTTCAACTAACTCATTTCGACCACAACATAATGCGTCTGTGACTTCGTCTGTAGCCGCATAAGCGATTACTTCGGCAGAATGGATCGTTTTCCTGTTAAGCGTTTCGAAAAACAAATTCCGAAAGGAGCTGAGGCTGCTACGATAAGCCAAAATGAGATTGGGTCTTAAACTTTGATTGCTAATGTCCTACTGAGCAGATTTATCAATTGAACCATAAGTGAATTTTATATTGAATTTCGACAGCATAAACGTCAAAGTAATTAAGGTATGTGAAGCTGATGCTGTAACTACCATAGCGCTGATAATTGAAAACAAAAGAGCCGTCGGATCTAAGGTTCCTTGAAGACCGTTGCTATTACTCCACTATTTGTGATTCTGCTGGGATCTGTGTACCAGATTTCAAAATTCACACTTCTGATTCATTTCCTTCAATGATCTTTTATTATGTTACTCGTTTGCATGTGATCAACGATCACGAAATGTTATCATCTTGTTCATTCCATTTTCAGATTGCATTGTTTAGAATGATAAATTTATTGCAGTGCTGCGAAAATACTTCTGCAGAAAAGGCGGTCTGCCCCCATAGCAAATAACATAGTAGCATAAGTCTCATACTCGTATGAACAAGTTCCGAGTTTCTACTTCCGCTGATTCTGTCGGGTGCACACTAATACCAAGTCCCAATAAAGCAAATGCTTCTCGCACAAAATTTTCAAGATTTGTTGTGGCAATCTCGCTGAGTTAAGATGCATTGGATAAAATAGAAGCATGTTTTACATAGACGTTTAAGGATTATTACGCGAAATGTTTGTTAAGGAACTTGAATTTAACGCATAGATGAAAATTTATAGGTACCTTTCTGTAGGCGCTACTAACTTACATAGTTTGTTTGCTCAGATTTTAGAATATTGGTTATTTACCATATACTTCTGTTGTTAGCTATTTTTATAGAACCCTCAGCATTTGTTTGTTATCGCTCTTTGTCATCTGTAATGTTGTGTTGACTGCATAATCCAAAATCTCCGTTCTTCTTCGGAGCCGTCCACATAGCCTGCGCATATAATGTACAAAAATTAGCAATTGTGAATACCATGAAAAAAGCTGTGCCCATCGGTAAACAATTTTAGAGCAGGAACATGTTAAATTAGGGGTAAATGCACATAAGAACATAAATTACACTTTGAGGTAGCTGATTCCTTCTGTGACGCAAAAAAGACTAAGGGGTGCGTGTGGATGTATTAATTGTATATTGAATTATCCAGTGAACCAATCAGTCCACAATGAATACTCGCTACTGAATCTGCTCAGCACCATCTTGTCTGTTTCAACACCGACCGGAATACAATTGTTGCTTCAAGTCAGAAAATCTAGACCAAATTAAATTGGGTTGAATTTATTTGTCATAGACTTCACGTCGAGACCGCGGAGTATATGAGATTTTGGCATCTAATCAGATTAACCGATCGTACATTATATCAATTAAGCGGTCAAATCGATAGCCTAAGGATAAGCTATAGAGAGTAATCAAAAGCTAAACGTTGCAAAATGATTTGGTCAAGTGGTTGATGTGGTTAGATACAACAGCCTGTTGTATGAGGTGGCAGGAAAAGATACATGCAACGCTTTTGTACACCGTATTCGGGCTATACACGGATGTGTACAACCCCAAAATGTGAAGTAAACTGCCTGTCAAAGCCTTGAATGACGCTTAATTTTCATGAGTATAAACGTTTGAAGTCGTCCGCATTGCTTGGTGGTCTTTAACTAAGTTTAACTTAAAAAGATTTAGTGTAAAGTGGCTTGGGTTTGGTAACGAATCCTTCTAGATAGGCGCCTCGTACTGCGGACCACTTGTCGTGTGCCACATGGACACGATTATTGGTAAGCGGCATTTGAACATTTGAACCAGCGCATTCCATAAGTTAAGTGTTATATAAACCATTATTTGCTAAATTAACGATGATTATTCGCTTTTACAGTATTATCTACTGCTAGGTGGTACTTTGTGGTAACGTACCAGCAGCAGACTTTTTCTGATGTGCAAAGCCTACGCACTATGAAGTCAAGAGATCGGACCGCGCTGCATTGTAAATTTACTATATTCCCAAAACATGCATGATTTCTTTGCAAATCTTCGAGGAGTGATACTTCAGTTATAAGGATAACGTCATCATCTAGTAAAGATGGTCGGTTGCTAATCTCTCGTCCGCAACTAAGTTGATGATTCGCATTAGCAACGGTGCAGCCTATTTCGGATTTTAAAATATATGGTGTCGTCAAATTAAGGCACACAAATTGCAGTCTTTGCGATGTGTATTCTACAGTGGCCGTGTGTTTATTATGCCACAAGGGTATATGTTAGTAAGAGCCCTAAATTTTATTGATATTTCACGCTAAATTTTGCCAATGAAGGTCGACTAATTGCTAAGCATATTCGATGTAACACCAGTTCCCCGAAAAGTCGCAAGAATGTCTAGTCAGTTCTCACTGGTAAGAACAGCGTAATGTTTGTAAACTGGCACTGCCCGTTAATTGATGTCATACTTTTGTCGACAATAATAAGTTTGGCTATAATTTCAAAGAATTTTATAGGTTTCAGCCACACAATAAGAGCAAATAATATGCCGCAAGGGTTGCAGATTCACTACCGCCTAGTACGTAAACAAATGTTAGTGAAAGCTCGGCATGTCTAATATTAGACACAATATAGAGACTTCCCTTTATATCTTAGATTGACTATGGGATACTTAAACTTGTCCTCCTGATGGTTGTAACCTGCTTCACTTGCCTGAGGCTGCTGATTCCTCTAATATTGATTTCTCTAGGCTTGCTAGCGCAACTTGTCTAGTCAAACCAGTGCAGTATATGCTTTTAGACGGGTGTACATTAAAAAAAATTAGTCCCTTAAGTCAAAGAGTCATGTCATGTAAATTAATCTTCTTTTGCTTATAGATGTAACAGGAAAATTAGCATTCATATTTTCAATGTTCAACTGTCTCCAGCTAATATTCTGATGAAGTATATATCTGCTGTTCGAGCGTCAGTGATTTAAGCATAATTTAAGGAAGTAAAATCCTATTTTTGATTATCCTGTTATTCGAATTTAAGTAAAGGACTTATAATTCTAAATATTGGCTCATGGAATTTCAGACACAACTGCATGCAGATGTTGCCACATTGTGGTACAAACTTCGCTCCATAGTATATGACAGATCATCACGGCAGCAATCGCACTTTTTCTCGCAACGTTAGCTATCGCTGACTATATGCAGATAATTCCAATACCCCAAACTAGCATTGACATAAGAGTACACGATCACTAAATATTGCTAAATGGACTTTCAATCTTGCTACATACACACATCAAATGTCATCACTTTCTTTTCAGATAATTATGTAAGCTCGTATGAATAAAAATAAATATTTGCTGCATATCTGTTTATTTCAACAACAATCGTTTAAATATCTGATAGATATTTCTAGTAGCCTAGACGCATCAGCGCATTACTTTGAAGTATAATTTTTCAATAATCTATACATCATTGAACGCACCATGCAACGTAACTCCTGCGTATTATATAATGTGTTAAACGGCAAAAATCAAAATATGGCAGACATTAGATTGGAAAAATTAACTGAACAAATAAACAGTCTAGTTATTTGTTTTGCCTGCGTTGATGAAACTGGAACGCTATGATTAATACTGCTGTAATGTAAAGCATATGATATTGTATAAATCAACTAAATATTTGGTATTGACGTTGTTAATTTCTTAAGAGGATTCTTCTGGTTCATGGTCACGTCTTCCAACTGAGACAAAATTAATATATCTGCGCGAACAGAAAAACAATATACTTAATAAAATAAGAACAGCAAAAAGATAATCTTGTATTCCAGTTTGGACTCACCAATTTCGAAATATATTCCGTTGTTGTTTTAGGAAGAGGAAGGAGGAAACCGCTACAAACCGATGCACACAGCGGCCATAGGCATGGGTCGTGAGCCATGGATTCCAAGGTCTTCAACCTGCAATATCCGCATCCACAGGACCTTAACCAGGTAGTCGACAGCAACACATCAAAGCCAACTCTTTCATCACCTTATCATGTGGCTTCTCCAAATAGCAGGCTATCCACCAGATCGTCTCTCCCAGCGCTGTCCAGCAACCGCAAACAAGGCACGACGCGGGTAACGGTTAACAGGCATGTGCAATACGTGCCCCAGCCACAGCAGTCGTTGAAGTGAGAGGAGCTCCTCGAGAGTAGCGACGTCACAAGTGCCTCAGCCTTTACAAAAAACAAAGTGTGCTCTCGACAGGCGCATCGAAATTTCGTTTCCAACAGCCATGTTAGCATTGATAAACCTTCCTAAGTAGACAAATGTCTCTATAACCTTTAGTGTCTCACCACGTAGGCGGATTGCAGGCATAGGCATCTGCCAATCTTAAACGCAAGCCCAGCATTTCGATGTCAAAAAGTGCATACAATGGTTTGATATTTCAATCACAACGCGGTTTATTTCATGTTGGGCGGCGTGTGGATCGTCACGTAGTATGCTGATATCCTCAGCATATTCCAAATCAACATCTCCACTGCCTGGGAGAAGCTGAAAAACAGCGTTCAAAAAAGCGCCTAAAGCGTTCTTTAGGACATATTAAATGGCACGTTTAAATATTAACGGAGTTATATGTATCTTTGTCGAAATCTACTATATAAACAAATGTAGGCGAAAGCTTGCGATAAACCGTAACACTGCCAGATCATGGATCATAGAGATTAGGTCATATAGAGCGTGCGGTATGGAAACAAAATTCCCGGGGATGACATTCCTCATTGGCAGGGCCACAATTATCTATATAGTCCATTGCGTTTCGTTGCACCGTGGAACAGATTTTCAGAACTGTATAGTTTGTTTTTACATCATCGAACTCAGACTAACATTTATGTCATAATCTTCTGTAAGCTTAGTATCTTATAATATACCATGCTTTAAGTTTTCAACATACTCGCACATTTTGCGTGTTGATTGGATACAGTACCCATAAGTAAGTAACAAACTTATACGGTAAAATAAGTTGTGCGCAAGTGGCGGTACACATGCTTGGCAAACCATGAAATGCTATTCGGCAGAAGTTTGACCTAGTATTCGTAAACAGAGCCTGCCTTGTCAATCAACAAATTTCGGGACCCTTGATTATACACATGCACTTCTTGAGTCTAGCGTTTATGGTAACACTGCTGACGTCAGTGCATATTCGTAGTTCTCTCTCGGTACTAACATTTTACGAGATGATAAATATTAATCCTGACAATTTTTCGTTGCCCATGTCGCTGTTGGTTTATTCTAGTCTGGATGGGCAACACTTCCCAACTATGTGGAGGTAGACAATATGACCCCAATATTTGGTATTTGCGACCGTGCCGCCACAGAATTCTAGCATATTATGAGGACTGTATATGCGCCTTCCTGTCCTTTTGAACTGCATATATTTCATTCCAATTTAGTTGCTTTGTTCTGTTTACATGAATTATCTTCTATTAACTGACCACGTCGCTTACCTTAACTGCGCTTATCTGCGGTAATCAAGTTGCGTTTGTAACATTTTCTAAGTCAATTCTAGACATTTGTACTTATCGCTGATTCTTTGCTAACCAACATAATTCATATGCCAATTTTGAAAGAGTGATATCTACATAGCCGTATTCTTTAACTGATAACCTTTATTTGTTACAGTCACGTCAAGCGATTGGCTATTGTTTAACATCTCCGTTGCGGCTGCGCTTGATGTGCAGGTCGATAAGGTGCCTACCTGTCTATTAACCACTACCTCGTCCATCTGGCTCCAGGAGACAAATGGTCGTTGCTGGAGGGGACGGGGTTCACGGTCGTTGTGGTCGTGCTAGTTATAAAGAGTGGTTCAATGCACTCCGTGTGGAGCGGACTATGGTCCAGACAACGCCTTGTGTGCGCTTGATTCCCAAATACAGCATACTTGTGTTTGCATGTGAAGGAGTGTTGGCGTGTTCCGTTGATGAAACGTGGCTCACTTCCACATGCCTCCCGGTCTTATTCCTTCGGGTTTACACTGGATATGGGGTGTGTGGTTGGAGCGATGGGTGGCGCAGCGCAAGCCACCCATTGTCTCCCTGTAGGCGCAGGAGTCATGTGGCTGGCAACAGTGACAGACAAATCCGAAACCAGATGCCGCGAACCAAACTAAATATGATTGGCGCAACACCAGGATGTAGCTCACAAGATTACTCACAGGCACCTGCAGGACTCCTCTTGAAAATGGTAAACTAAAAATTGGCAACTGCTGTTTTTTGACAGAGTTCGGACAAAGATTAGTAGACATTATTAATAGGGCTTCATAAACCAAGCCATTTTATTCTGCAGTTGTGCAATCACAGCAGAAATACAAATGTGAATTACATAGCGGGATATAGCACTATGTGATATACAAAATTAGATGTGTGATTTGTTTGCTGGAGGAGCCTACAGCGCTAAGCGTCCTATGCGTCATGTCTAGCGAAAACGCTCTAGGCAAACGAAAAGCTATTTTCGAAATTTATACTAAAGGGTGGCTGGAACGTCTGCACAATCAACGTCATGCGGTACATTAGATTGACGAACCATAAAATGCTATTCGGCTGACGTTTGACTGAGTTTACGTAACCAGAGATAAACTCGCCAAATAAAATCAAAAATATTTTGGACCAGTGATTACACACATTTAACTTTTTCACCCAGCTGTTGTAGAAATGATGCTGAATTCAGTAAATACCCATAGTTCTCCTGGAGTAATATCGGTTCTTAATGGATGATGAAGATTAAATCGGCTAATTTTGTCCTTGCCAAATTCGCAATTCGTTCACTCTTGTCTGGATGGGCAACACTTCATCACTTTTTGGAAGTGAGCTAAATGACCTCAATATTTGCTTTGACAGGCAGTCTTCCATTCGAATGTGAATATATATACATAAACAGTAAAGTTCTTTGGCCCTTATCAGAAATCAATGTGGGTAGTGGTCGCTCGGATCTTTCGCAAATTAGTGTCTTTTTCCCTGATATGTTGTCCATTGAACACGCAACTTTATCCAAAGGCTACTTCACTTTACTTCAAATAGCAACACTTTGCTTTCAAGATAACTATGCAATTTCGTACAGATAAAAATGACGATTTGCTGGATTTATGTTTTGCAAAAACAATGGGTCAAATCTGATGGATAATTCTACTAATCTGGATGTTTAATTATATATGTTTGTAAAAATCTATTTCATTGCACGTACTGTGCGAATTCACTTCTGTGTATTATGTAATAATTTAAAAGGCAACCCGAAAACTATGGCAGATTTATGAGTGGCAAAAGTAGCCTTAGAAATAAACTGCCAAGTTGTTTGTCTTCGCCCGCTTTGATGAAACTAGTATGTTATAAATGAAACCGCTCAAAGGTGAAACATAAAATATTGAATAAAACCAAACACGTATTGTTTATGGACATCGTTACTGTCGTAATAGGCTGCATCTGGTTCCTGGTCATGCCTTCTAACTGCGACAATTTTACCATATGTAGAATACCCTACTTATATATCCTTCTGGTTAGCATTCATTAAACGTTCATTTTCATTCTTTCGATAAACAAACATGACTTCATGCATTTTCACGTTTAAAACTCTCTTATTTTTGGCTCACAAACGCACATTGTGAACAAACTGATTAGACTAACCTTCCTTTTAATTTAATTCATACCTGACTGCACCGTTGACTTGCACATGGCTTCCAAGTTCTTCAACCAGCAAGTATCCCAATCTCTCGGACCCCAACCAGGTAGTCGACAACAAGACCCCAAAGCAAACTGTTTCCTCCCCTTGACAATGCGGCTTCTTCACGTTTTAGGTTGTTCACCAGACCGTCCATTCCAGCACTAATCAGCAACCACAAACAAGGCTCGATGCGGTTAAATATGAACATGCATGCGCAATACGTGCAACACTCACCGCAGCCCATGCCGTGAGAGGGGATCCTCGAGCGAGTGGCTTTCTCTTGACAATAAATGCAGTCTAACTTTCATATTGCATACGTGGTGCCACCACCACAAACGGGTACTGGATAGCAGACAGCGGTGACCCTAGATGGATAGCTTGCACAAGCGGATTTCATGAATGGGCCAGGTCTCGCATACGTACAACAGTACAGCACGAACAGTTTCACAATAGACCAGACATTTAATGAAGAGACGAATGTTGTTGCGAAGTCACAGGTGAATCAGCTTTTAACGAAAAGAAAATCTAGCTCTCGAGATGCGCATCGAAATCTCGTTTCCAATTTCCCTGCCAGCAGAGATGCTACTTCCTGTGTAGACAAATGCCTTCACAACCTCCAGTGCCTCATCAACTAGACTGAGTGCATATATAGGTACCTGCCAGTTTCGAAAAAGAGCCCAGTATTTGGATGTCGGAATTATATACCATGCCTTGATGTTTCAATCGCCAAGCAGTTTAGTGCAATTTGGACTGCGTGTGGATCGTCACTTAGCAAGACCATATCCTCAGCAGATTAAAATCAGCAACTCCACTACCTGGGAGGAGCTCAAAGCCAGCGTTCAAAAAATCGTCCCATGCCTTCTTTAAGACATTTTCAATCGCAACGCTAACTAGGAACGTAAAGATATGGCATCCTTGTCGAAGTCTACTGGAGAAAACAAATGTTGGCGAATGCTTCCCATAAGCCGTAACCCTGCCGTAGTTAGACCATAGAGAGCGCGCAGTATGGAGACGAACAATGTTTTGTTTCTGTAGTATTGGCAAAATCATAACAAAGTGCGTATATCGACTCTTACATGTAATATTCCTGTGGATTACAAGCTGCAGCAATCTATGTATTCGGCATGTACTTTGAAATTCTAACAAAGCCCCTTCTTCGTTTGACTACCATTGTACGCTAAAATGCGTGTTATTTAGGTACGATAAAATCCACTGATACATATAGCTTTGTATACCGATCAGTCAAGTATGCACAGCACCTCATCGAGATTGTGTTTATAAAGTAGTATCCGCTGAATCCTTTTGAGTAGCGGATAATCACTTGTTTTGCCATAACTACATAAACGTACTAGGGGCCTAGATGTGACCATATCGCTAGCCCGTCTTTTTGTCCGTACAACTGTACGGCAAAGCGAAACTTGGCGTTGTGTGTCCACTGATGAACCAGCACATTCATTTCTTCAACGGTTAAGTCCATTCATTTGCCAGTGCGCTCAACATATTCCGCAAAATGATAAACCGTCTCTCTTACATGGATATTAGTAAATACTTAAGACACATATAGTGAACGAAGCTGCTAATTTCAACTTGTTGACTTCGAATGCCTTCAACAACTCTTTCCCATCACGCAGGTTATCTGACGCTAATGTCCTTATTGTTGGCATTTATAGTTTGACCATCCAATTTGTTAACGAATGATACCTATAGATTCTTAACTACAGTATGAGGTTAAATGAGCTCACTCTTTATGTATCATGAGTAATTAATACAAGCATGGGATAATTGTGCCAACATGCCGAATTCTATCCAATGTCATGGAATCGATAATTACTTTATGTTACATTTGTATAAATGGCATATATACGGTCTATTGGATTGTTGGGTTTTATGTTTCAAATCACCTATTGCAAGCGTATTTCCTATAGAATATTTTCAAGAGTGCAAAAGGAAAAGATTTATTATTTGAATTAATTCGTAGATTATAATCTTGGAAATACAAGAACGCAACGTTTTTGAAGGGTACTCCTTTCGATAAATCTCCTCAGGCATTTACTATTATAAAATGGAAAAGCACAAAGCAAACGCCTGATGAAGCCAAAGGGGTGGGAATAGTGGAATCACGACAAACAGAAACTCAAAAGTATTGATCAATAAAATCCATTAAAAAATTACATGTGACAAAGCAGGTGTTCGTTGATCGGTGGGATGCCAAGTGCATCATCCGACCACTGTAGGCGCCTGGAGTAGTTCATTGGAAATAACTGTATTCGGGAAGGCCACTTGCTAAGGCCAATATACACATTTTTTGAGCTTCGTACCCTTGAGGTACAAACATAATCTTGTTCGCTGCTTGTATTTTCCTGCTACCAAAATTTGTAGCCAATAGACGCTGGATGCCGAAAAGATCCGTATTCTCAAAACGCTGCAAGATAATGCATATCCGACCCCATTCATCAAAAATATGCAGTGATCCGCGATAGCCCTGAAGTGATTACTACTGCCCCTAAGAAGGACGTGTTTTTGTCAGTTCCCATTAAAGGCGATGTTGCGTTTGATTTGTTGACCAGAAGGATTTCCACTTCAGTGGCTAGAACCTCAGAAAAAATTATAAAAACATAGAGGCATACAGATTTGCTGACC
>CALYDF020000698.1:0-27558 GCA_944474145.2 Dicrocoelium dendriticum | reverse complement strand
ATGCTCCTATGTACGGCAAGTGAAGAGGCTGTCTAACACCGTCTACGTGAAGAAGGACGTGTGAACAGTTAGATAGCTTCTCTGGTGCCTACACTGGTGTTTTCTGTGAAAGAGGAGTGGGTGGACCTAGCTTAGGTAACTGTTAATATAATCAAGCTCTGTAACTTTCGTACTCAAAAGAGGAAGCAGGCGGGGCTGGTGCTACCATCGGCCTGTGCAACCGCAGCGTGCAGCCGTCGACTAGCTGCGCTTCGGTTGCGTCGAAATCTGCTTTAACAGTGTTTCTTAAGCCTAGGGTGATGAGAGGAAGTGTTTCAGAACATGAAGGATCTGCCTGCGCACGTATCGCGGCCTTAACTTGGCAGTGAAATCGCTTCACCATGCCCTTATCCGCTGGGTTATACGCCCTCGCCTGACCGGGACCACAGCCTAAATCTTTAAGCAATGAGACCCTCCCTCGGTGGCCACGATGGAGTGACAGCCGTAGGGAGATACCCAACACTCCACAAACGCTTTAGCTACCACTTCCGAAGAGCAGTCAGCTATAGGAATAGCTACCGGTCACCATGCGAATTGATCACCACAGGTCAGTAGACCCATAGAGTCTCCCAAAAGCGGCAATCTATGAGGTCGACGAGCTCGTGATGAAAACTTGCATCAGGTTTGGGAAATGTCCCCACTAGGGTTTTCGTGTGCTTATGCACATTCGCGCCTTGACATGGCAGTCGAGCAACTGCCCAAATTCGAACTTCACGATTGACATTGCGCTAGACGAACCGTGTGGTTACGAGTTAAACCGATGCACGAACGCCTGGATGAGACAAGCCGTGCAGTGTGACGAACACAGCCTGTCGAAACACGCGTGGGATGACTGGGCGCGGCGTGCCTAAAGATAAATCGCAATGTATACTTCGGTCGGATGATGTCAGCAGAACGGGTCCAGTGAGGGAGACCTAGGTATTATATCAACCTCAGGATCATTGAGTTGCGCTGCGGCCATAACTGTCAAGTAAATAGAGGTGCAGGCGTTTGCAGATATCGCTTGTATTCGGGCAATTGTGTCGGCGACAATATTGTGCATACCAAAGACGTGACGAATATCGGTCGTAAACTTCGCGATATAGTCTAGGTGACGCGACTGTCTAGAGGAGAATCGGTCGGTAGTCGAGCTAAGCACGGAAGTCACGGGTTTGTGGTCGGTGAAAAGGGCAAATAAGCGGCCTTCTAAGACATGTAGAAAATGGCTTATAGATAACTAAATGCCTAATAGTTCTCTACCAAAAATATTATAACAAGAGCCGGCAGGTTGCAAACTATCAAGGAAAAACGACTGCGGTTGCCAAGCTTCACCTGCCTTCAGTGGTAATACCGCACCAACTGCTATGTCAGAAGCGGCACTGACTGACAATAGGGCTGCC
Organism: Dicrocoelium dendriticum; assembly: GCA_944474145.2. Classification (NCBI taxonomy): domain Eukaryota; kingdom Metazoa; phylum Platyhelminthes; class Trematoda; order Plagiorchiida; family Dicrocoeliidae; genus Dicrocoelium; species Dicrocoelium dendriticum. The sequence goes on along the minus strand of CALYDF020000698.1, from coordinate 26,140 downwards.
GGGTCGTGATGCGCTATAGAAGCTACGTTGACGACAGGTTCTTGTAAAGCCTTAAAGGCGGCGCGTGTTGCAGCAGGAGTTTCGAACTACTTAAGCCTCCCTCGGCGAAGGTCCGTGAGCGGTTGCATGAGCGAAACACAACTAGGTATAAAACAGCGACATAAGTTAACGACGCCGTCATAGCGTTTTAATTGTTTGTAAGCGTGGGACGCGAGGTAGCCGATGATGGTCTTACTTTAACCCTGTAGTGGTATGATGCTTTCAGGAGCTACCTGGTGCTCGAAACTGACGGTATATACACCAAACGAACATATTTCTGAGTTGATCTTCCCCTCGTGTTGAGATAAACGAGCAAAAGCGTTCAAACGTGGTTAAATGCTCCTCGCGTGAGAAGCTCGCGACTAAGATGTCGTCGACTTAGGCATAAACGTAGTCTATGCGGGCGAGAAACTTGGTCGATGGTGCGCGGCATACTTTAGACCAAATGACATGTATAGAAACTCAAACAAACCAAATGGAGTGTTCACGGCAGTTTTAGCGATGTCCACTTCGGCTACCGAAATTTGGTTGTAAGCGCGCACCAAGTCGATTTTACTGAAAAGTATTTGCCTGCCAGACTAGGGGTGAGGTCCACCATATGGGGGTTAGGATAGCAATCAGGCCTGGTTACGTTGTTTAGAGCTCGATAAAAGTCACAAGGACGCCAGTCACCCATAGTCTTTTTCGGAACCATGTGAAGAGTTTTGTCGCCCGTGGGCTGTTGAATGGTCTTGCGCTACTGCGCTGAATCATGTAGTCGAATTCAGCTCTTGCGGCACGTAATTTGCTCAAGCACTCTTTGGCGGACCGCGAGTGAAAATGGGATGAGCGACCTCTGTCGTGACTGGCGGAAATTCTGCTGCTGTTCATACCAGCCACGGGTATTTAGAGATTAGGTACGCATAAGCTGACGGTACATCGGTGATTCGAATAGCGGGACTGATTATCGGGGCGGCCGTAAATGCCTTCAACTTCTAGTTAAGTGCGGTGTTCTAAAATTCTGTGGCGACCAGCATCAGAAAGCAAACCAAAAGGCCGAAGAAAATCGATGCCGATAATTGCGAAGTGTACAGAAGCGACCATGAAAGTGCACTGAAAATTGCAGCGAAGCTTGAGGTCCAGGTTCATCGTACACTGACCTAATGAAGCTGTCGGAGAACTGTTGCCCACACGCAGGTTTTACATAGGCTATGAGTGCTTTTCCTTTGCGTTCACATGTTTGACGCTGACTTTCGCTCCCGTGTCAATGAGGAACGTGAAGAAAATACGTGCATACTTAATGTACAACTGGCAATTTGTTTGGCCATTAGAGGTTACGTTGGTCGTGCTAGTGTGCCGGATATGCACTTTCCCTGAAAAGCCTCATTTGTGGCTTGTGCAGAGAGCCCGAAAACGTCTAGCCCACCATATTAACGGTGATGCCAACATGATTCTTCGACGGATTTGGTATTGTCGGACTGACGAGGTGCAAAGAAAATTCTGCTCTTTTATTGTCAAACGTGACGCACTCGGTACAGGTGCAGAAGAGCAACAATGAACAGTAACAAAAAGGTGGTCAGCATCTGACGGTGGCATAGGCTGCTTCGATAGATTCACTGCTGCTAGTTTGTTGCGAAGTAGCGCAATAGCCTCTTATTTAGGGTCAGATCGCGCTGCTGCCTTGAAGAAAATATGAGACTCGGTTTTTATCGGTGAGAATACGTCACCGAAGTTACTGGTAATCTGCTACGGAAGAGGTTCGAACGATAATTCTTTCAGGGGCGTAGCCAGAAACGTGCACAGCATTACCAACATTTCTGGGATACCTGCAAACCACAGTTACTTTAACCCATCTTTGCACAAGAATAGGGGATCAGCATTGCGCTGAATTTCGCGGTGCAAAGTCGACGGCTTGCGACCTCCCAGCTTGACATTATTGCACTGTTCAAATCGAGCCCATACGTTGGGATGTACCTCTTTTGGAAGCGCTAACTTCATCTTTTCATACTGGGCCTCATTCAACATGCAGAGTAGAATGTCCTCAACCAGCGTCACAACTGACAAAGGAAAATGTGGGTCGAGCTGAATGTACCTCTGGCGTTCCGTCTTACTGCTTTTATTTTCTATTTCTATTTTGAATATCGCAAACAATCCTCTGGGCTGTGTTCATGAAACTTGCAATAGCCAAATGTAGCAAGTTTACCCTGCGAAACGGTTCGGTTGCCACATTATAAACGTGAATGGAAAAGAGTAAGGATCAACAACAACACCACGAAAGTATTAAAATTACGCAGGAAACAATTGAGTACACGTAAAAACTCAACAGAAAATAGAAACGAAGAAAAACGTTTTATTCCGCGCGTGTAACTCGGCGTCACCAATATGTAGGACTAGTAAATATTAGTCCGAAACGGTGAGCGCAATCAAACCCGCATTCAGAACGCAGTTGGAGCCGGGCACATTGGACTCCATTCGATGAGCTACATGGATATGCGGACAGATGAAACGAGATAAGAGCAACACGTTAGCGTTGGGGCATGAAATACAATTATGTGTCGCGCCGGATGTAGGTCAACTTGGAGGTGTTGTAAAGGCGATTAAAACAATAATGAATAATGTACAATTGATCATCAGAAAAATGGTACAATGGGATATCAGTTATTTGTTGGAGCGCTAGACGATCACTGTAAAACTTTGAAATAGACTGACTTCAAATTCAATGGGGCTATCGCTATGATTGCTTGTCGCAACACAAGATACATGGCGGGTGCTCCAAAACCCGAAATGCAAATTATCACACTGCGTCGAGCACTACTTTCAGAGCTCAATGATTTGGTCATCACGACGGTAGCCGCCAAACATTACGCGCCAAGTTGCACTTTCGGTTCGGCTGTCTATAAATGAGTTGTCTAAACCATGTCGAATCCCTCAGTAGTTGTCTGCAGGGATGGGTGTGAGCAACCCCGAGACCCGCTACTTTGGTGACTATGCTAAAGAACGCACTGAAAGACGCTAACTTCAAAGGCAACTATAGCCATGATTGATATTGCGTGTCGTAATCCGACGCACGGCTGTTGCACCGAAATCCAATACTTAAATTTTAACCGCCGTGATAAGCAATGCATGCGGAGGTCAATGTCCTAGTGATCATGGGGAATGCCGCGAAACGCCATGCGTCGAGTTCTACTTCCAGCTTGGCTATCGCCTTTTGATTATTCTATGCCAACGCTGAACTATCGGTCGTAAAGTGCAGGGATAGGAGATAGCCACCACCGAATGGTTCACTTCGGTGGCGTTCCTAGTGGCCGTATTAGCAGAACCTTTATTCACCGACACATGGGGATACAATTAAGGTTGCGTGTCGCAACCTAAGTAAAACTGGTGGAGACCTGACCTAGTTATTCCAACAATCACTGCTATGTTAAGTACGGCTCGCGGACCTTAGTGCCCATTGAAAATGGTCAGAACGGCTAAGCACTATGACTGATTTCCAATACTAACTCGGTTATCACTAACTGATAAGTTAAATCCCAGAATAATCCATTGGCCGTCGAGTGAAGGGATGAGAGATTGCCCCACCAAATCTCTCCACTTCGGTGAACATACGGGTGGAATATTGGAAAAGAATGACGTCAAACTCATCCGGGTCACTAGTTAGATAGCTTATTGCAATTTAATACAAATGGCAGATGCTCCATATCCAGAAAATGAACTTATTACCGTTTGTCAAACACTGCTCGCGATACTTAATGCCTAGAGCTCATGGACATAGACGCCAAGCGATATGTACCAAGTTTCAATTCTAGCACGGCTATTTCTACCTGATGAGTCTATACCCAGAAAAAGCCGCCCGATTTGGCTTGCAGGAATGGGTGACAGCCACACCTAAAACCTCCTATTCGTTGAACATACCAGTGGAATTTTAAAAGAGGATGACTACAAATTCAACCGCGATAACCGATTAGATTGAGTGCCGCATTCTAAGATACACGCGGCGGGTGGTCCAATCCTGAAAAGTAAATTCTCACCGCTGCGTAATGCACTGCACGCAATGCCCTTTGGCGTATTATCTTGACTATATCAGCCAAGCGATATCCGCCCAGTTAAACTCTGCGCTCAGCTATCTCTACCTGTTGAGTCTAACACCAGACGAAACTGTCGGTCGTATTGTGCAGCGTTGGGGCAGCGCCACACCGAAATCCTCCACTTCAGTGACGGTCCCGTGGACGTAAGGCTGTACTGTATACTTTACCCCTTAGGGAGGGAATGGTGTCACGCTGGCGTCATAGTTGGCGAAGGTTAGCAAAAGCCCGCTGAGTTTCGCTATAGGGTTTGTGACCTCGTGTACAATTCCAACGGCGCTGAGACAATTACATAGTTAGTGGAACTTCTGAACTACTTCTAGCTGATCCCCACTAAGGGTCAGCGCAGGAGGCGATCCCTGCCAATCTTGGAGGGAACCTTTACACGTAGAGAAGGCAAAGTGTAGCCTGAACTGGATGACAGCCAATGCTAATCTGTCTGGTGACGCTTGGCAAGTTTGGGAGCTATCACAGATGAAGGTAATATCGTCAGCATAGTGCAATACAGAAGTCGTTACCTAGAAGCAGCTCCACACCTTCTATGTCATGTCCTGTGAAAGCGATTTCCTTGACATTTCAATAGATTATGTTAAGAGGAAAAGAGGCAATGGGGATCCTTATCGTACACCACTGAACACCTTGAAGGACGGCGACAGCCTGGCATAAGCCCTCACTCTTCCCGAGCTGCGCATGTAAAGTGCTGGTAATATATTTACATATTTCTCGGGCACACCGTGCCTTAACAAACAAAGGACACCTCGACCCATTGAATCGAAAGCACCTTTAATATCGAGTAACTTGACAACGGGAGACTGCCCATATTTGTGACGGTGCTCCAACCAATGACGGCATGTGAATATGTTGTTGACGCATCCCCGACCACAACGAAACCAGGCTTGCTTTATCCCAATCTGGATTTCGTGAGTGTTATTCAGTCTGTGAAGAATAAGAGTGGCAAACAATTTGAAGGCGATGGAGATCAGACTGATACCTCAATAGTTACCGCATTTCGAATGCGAGTTTCTTTTAGCTCTGGAAAAAAACAGAGTGTATTCAGTCGGTTGGGACAGTTTCCTGGTACTACTATCTCAATATTATCGCACGTAAACAATAAACAAGGGCAGGGTCCCCGAGTTTGGAGGTACGGGATAAGGATCATCTTGTCCCGCTGCTTTATTGAACTTCAGCCGTCCGATCTCATATTCGCTTTCTGTGCGAGAGGGCGGATCCAAATGGGCAGTCCAGGGAGCAAAGCGATCATTGGCCCATGAGGAATCTGACAATTCCGGTCGAGTAAGTTGCATTTTAAAATACTTAGACAATGCTGCAAACGTTTTTATAATTTGCGGATAGGCTGACCACTCTCATCACTGAGAGTCCTACAAACACCAGTTCTCCTGCAGCCCGTTTCCTTTATCAGACGGAAAAAGCTTCGATGGTTGACAAGAATAGTGGCCACTTCCATTTTTGGTGCATGATGAGGTCACCACACTACAAGCTCTCTCTGTTCAGGGTAGCACGGAGTTTTGCCCTGATGGCTTGCGAGTCTCATTGTTGTCGCTTCCAGCCGGAATGTGCCAGCGAGCATCAATAAGCTCCAGAGACTGCGAAGAGACCCAATGTTCATGTTGGTTATTGGATTTACCATTGATGATTTACCTGCTGCAAGTAAGGTCTGGTGAACATGTGACCAGTGAACATCATCTGTATTCAGTGAGCATTTGCTCAACCCGCATGCCAGCATACTTTGCTAACCATTTAGAACACATGGATTCATCATTTTTCTGGTGTCAATATGCTCACAGGGTCGTCGAGGGCGACCGCCAAAGCACATCCGCAGATCAGCACATACGAATGCATGGTCTGTGTCCACACATGGGCTCCAAATCAAGCGACAGTTTTTGTGGCAGCCTCTTCAGCGATAACCGATCCCGATGTCATCGATTTGCTTACATAGCTATTTCAAGACTGTGGACGCCATGTCACCAGTCGACGGGTGTTGTGTTGGAAGTTGGTGCTCGCAAGAAATAAGCGAGTATCTTAACACAAATGAAGTAACTGACACCATTAGCAATGTTGGATCATACACCATATTGGCCGCCCAGATGTAACATTTTAGTAGACAAGTTCTCAAGTTACGTTTTCAGATCCCCAGCAAGCATTACAGTATCAGTGTTTCTTCTATGGCGAAGGCGCTCGTCCATTTGACGATATAAGTCTTCGTTCACTGAATCAAAGCTCCAGTTTGAAGGAGGTAGGCAACGATAATAAACAGATCCCTACTAGCCCTGCTTGAATTCGTAGCTCCGAACGAGCCAGCCAGTCAACTGCACACATCAGGCTACTAATTCTGATCCAATAAACCAGAGCAACTTCAGACGGGGGACTCAGGGCAATACCAACACCGGCTTGACCGGTACTCGAAGCTTCATTTTTTCCGGTTAGGCTCAAAAAGAAATCACTGTTAGTGACACTTGAAGTAGATCACAGATTAAGAACAAAGCTCGGTTTTTGTAGGCAGGTTTCCGATAGGCAGCAGATATCCATCGAAAGTGTCTCTAATGTTAAGGCAAGGGATATCATTTGACCGATCTGCAACAATGTGCGTATGTTGAGTCATGCCAATCTGAGGGATCGTCGGGGCTCCAAATAGAAGATGAAGTACTGGATTTGACCATTTTGTTAGACCTTGGCTTGTGGATAGGTTAAGAGTGACGCTCCGCGTTTGCATATAGTTGGAAACAAAACGATAAACATCTATCCAATTGGGTTGGGGTATGAGCAACTTTTGCCGGTTGAAAACGTGCGTGATAGAGGTGAAGGTGGTACGGGACGATAAGGGTGAAAACACTTAAGACCGGGAATAAGAAGACGGGTAAGCTTGAGCAGTGGTACTCAAAACCCCTATCCACGCTGCTCGTTGCAGCAGATTGGGCATCGTTTATTATCTTCTGCAATGACCAGGGAATCAGTAAAATGTTTGTGAGAAGATGCATAGTATTGCGTGGACAGGATACTGTCAGGTTATCCAGGCATGGAGGGGTGAAGCATTAGTATTCTCAACCAAAGCCCTTGGTTCAGAATCCTGATCGCAAGGAAGTGTATTTGGCAGTGGACTACGAGGTGACCGTGTTAAGTTTCAAGAAGCCACCCTCATTCTAAAACAAAAGCTGGAGGACATGGGAGCTAAGTGTGTCTTGCCACTAACCATTGACCAATCGGGTGTGAGTGGATTTGTAGGTGCAAAAAGACACCACCCAGCATACCTCAATGGATTTTTGAGGCACGAAAACAATCACACCACAGCAAGGTCCCGCATCATTGGCAAGTTTAATGCGCAAGGTGCATGCATAGCGAAGGCACGCGACCAGGAGCAGTGGCGCTATATTCGGGGGATTCTGCGCTTGAATGACATTGTGGCTAATTTTCTATCGAATGTTGCCAAGATCAGAAAGATGCAAAGAGTGCAGCCAAGAATTCTGGTGCTTGTGCTACAAATCAGGCAGATGACACTTAGGCTATTCGAACGCTGGCTGTCAATTCGGAACAGAATGCCAACCGAGCAACGATTGAAACTGTCGTCCGTTACAAAGCACCACCTCAGTAGGCAAAGGAATTTGGGTATCTCCTCTGAAATTCAAACCAGAAGCATGTTTGAAGGATGTGAGGATCCTCATATACAATCCTGCGAAAACATCTAATGCATTGCGCAAACTGATTTGCTAGGGGGATAATCACGATGGCATCGAACCCAACTCCATGTGACTGGCCGCTCAACATACAACGGTCGGCACAATATATTATCTCAGCCACAAGTCTTAGGTATCGTTGCTGAGAACCGAAACACTGCTGCATGTACACGAATACCAAGGCATCCTCAGCAACCTCACCTAGCTTCAATTGCGCCAGGCAAAAAATGCTTGGGTTACTTCTCTATAACCGAGATTTACGTGTACTCCGAATTCATGGATGCCGAGTTCGCGAATTGAAGAATACCATCGTTCTGACACGAAATTCCCAGAAAGGGATGTGGTCCTATCCTGTAATTTAACAACGACTTACAATGCGAAGCATTACTTGACCTGGAGACGCGATGACCCACTCGCCATGGGGCCGTTTGCGTCTCAGACACAATGACAGGTGTTTTGTGCAGTATTATGTCGTCCCATCATCCAATCTAGTGGTGCATTCCTGCAAATATCATCATTGATGAAATGTTTGCTCCCAACGTATAGCCATGCTGTTATCTCCGGCGATATCAACGTGCATGATGAGGAATCCACTGCATCCCACAGTGAAATATACAAGGTCGAACTGCCTGACCCTATCGCAAATATTCCGCTCTACAACCACATCACCTATCTTACCAGGTGCAGCGATTATGAAAAAACCATCTGCACTAAACATACTTCATACAAATGAGGATCTGATATTTAATAAGCCATTTATTGACACCCAAATACGGGTTAAGCGATCATATCATCAAACATTATAACTGTGTGTTACGCTGGATCTCAGGAGGAACATACAGAAATAACACGTACTACCAAGCACTAAAACATCCTAAACCATTTGGTTACGAATACAGATTGGGAATTCATGAGCGGTGGCTCCCCTGACAGTGCTTGCATACAGTTTGTTGCATCTTTTTGGCAATCTAATCACAATGGCTTCTGAACCGAAGAGCGATCGCTCCAACGATGCCTCGTCAGAAGTGGAGCCAGAAAACGTGTCAATGAGGAAGGTAACTTGGCACATTTACAGTGTACATCATGGTTCCAAACCCTGGAGAAACTGCGTGACCAGCAGCAACAACTAAAATCTGCTTCTCCTTGAGGAGAAACTAACCATCCAAAAAGAGTTAGCAAGTGCAAATAAAAGATACAAATTGTGAGATGTTACTAGATCGACTGCTCTCCTCAGTCGCAAACGCAATACGTTTGAGTAATAAAGTATTTGGAAGTGAAACAAAGCACATGTTTACATTGGACGGAAAAGCATGACTACTGTAATCTGATAGATTGGTTCAGTACTTTTTGTGCCCACAACGCTGACCGGTTCTCCACAACCAAGTAACAATTCACTGATCGCCAGATTCTTTGATTTGCGGTTAATCAGTAGCGGTTTTAATGCTTTTGATGGGTCCACGTGTTGGCGGTTTTTGTGGACACATTACTTGGGCTGAATGAACGCAAAATCACTAACCAAATAGATGAAACAAACCTGTATAAACGGTGTGTAGAGGACACCCTAATCTTCCCCAGTGCAGAAAAATGTTGCCTAGTGTTTACCCATTTGAATTCATTTCACTCCAATCTCAATATGTGATGGAACGGCAAAACAGCCTGCTACCATACTGTTCTAACTACTTGCTTGTTCATAACTTTCTTTTTATACTAGGTCTGATGAGGAAGAAAGCGTAAACAATCGTTCGCCCTAAACGTTCTGCTTACGTTGCTTTTTGGGTTTGACAACCAAATGTGCATTGTGCACGAAAGTTTATTAATATCCTCCTCAAAAGATGAAGCGCAGGAACACTCCAACGCACGGATCATCACAAACCGACATGGAGAGGGCAATACCTGCATTGTGCTAGCTTCGCCTCGGTTGCTTACGATCGCGGACTTGTTAAAATCTTCTTATAGAGAGCCAGGCGTTTTTGCAGTCCAGAGATGTTACAGCGTGAAGAGAAGTCCGTATTCAGAACATTCCTGTCTAACGGGTTTCGGGGGGAAATTTAACCAACTACAAAGCAGACAAACCAATGATCACGTGACAGTGTGAACTGCGGAAAAGCAAGCTGTTTACTTATTCTGGCCCTTCAAATGAGACCATGTATCCAGCTACATTCGATAAAAGCTCAGTTTGCTCTAATGCGCACTTACACCACCGCGCATTTAAGCATCACCCATACCCCACGAAGACTTGTTCTAAACTTCTGTCCCAGCTACTCGCATCTCATGTTTAACTGCCAGTTCACCTGCAGTTGCGTTGATGTATACATAGGCAGGACCGAGCGCCGGTTAGCTCAGTAGGTAGTTGAGCACTTCCCTAGGTGGTTGGCCAGTCTATAATAAACCAAGAATGGATTGACTAAACAACGAACCAGAAACTCGCCTTTTCTATCACAAAGCATCTCGAGATGTCTGACCATCACGTGGACCAATCCAAAGCCTTCAAAATGCTAGCAATTAACGGGAACTCAAAGAATCGGATGATCAGTGCAATGGTACTGATTGCGGGTAAAGGGCAGGCATTGTGTGCGCAAAAGGAACTGAGGCAATCTAGCAAATTGCTGCGCTCATGATTTTTCACTTCCATTTAACCATCTGATTTTGTTCCACTTGTAAACACGTTATTTCACAAATGTTTTGCGTTTGTGATAAAGGAAAGCAGTCGAAATTTAATATATCGAAATGTGGCTGCATCTTACAGTGTTGCGTTTGTTTATTTGCATCAGAGATCTACTGAGCTAGCTGGGTGATGCTTTTGCAATTAAAGTGCTACTCATACCAGAATGATCAATGGTTAGATGTCAGACAAACTCAGCCTACTGGTCCTCCAGATGGGGGGTTTCATGATGTGGCTCCTTATTCCTTAAAACGGGATCCTTGTAGCCCAACGCCGGACCCGCTGCCTTGCCGTCAGGTTGGTTGAACCAAAGGCCTTGGTTGAGAACCCTAATTTTCTCCTGTCTAAACCTGGGCAACTTAAAAGTATCCCTCACACGCAATACAATGAAGTTCTCCTCAAACTGCTTCATGATGCTCTGGCTACCGCAGAGGATAAGCAACGGTGTCTAATATACTGCATCGAGCAGGCTGGATTGGGTTTTGGGTGCTACTGCTCAAGACTACCCATCTTCCTATCCCCAGCTTACGCATTTTCTTCCTTATAGACCCGTTCCAAATTCACTTTTATCCTCTCAGGTTTCAACCCCAATTCTTGGCCTTCCACTATCTTGCTTTGATAGGCGATTATCTTCTAGTTGCAACTCACATGTGAACGCGGAGCGTCACCTCTCCCCTGTCGACAAGTCGATGTCCGAGCAAGCAGCGAAGCCCATTTTATTGCCTTCCATTTAGAGCCTTTGATCATCCTTCAGGTTGACATCCTTCAATGTACGCACATTGCTTGAGATCGGTCAACAGGCAGCACTTGCCCGAACATTAGAGAACCGCTCCATCGACATCTGTTGCTTATCGCAGACCCGCCTGAAATACTAGAACTCTGTGCGCAATTTGCGATCCTCTTCAGGTGACACCAGCAACACTTTCTCATTGCGGCTATCCGGTGACTTTGCAGCTTCGAGCACCGGCCAAGCCGTTGTTGGTATTGCCCTGAGTCCTCGGGCTGAAGCTGCTCTGGTTGACTGGATCCCAATCAGTAGCCGGATGTGTGTGATCCGGTTGGCTGGTTTGTTCAAAGCTATGAAGTCCCGTGTTACTAACAGGTGTCTATTCGTAATCTCTGTCTAGGTACCCACAAACTCAAAGACGGTTCGATAAAAGACAACTTCTACCGTCAATTAAATGCGCTCCTTCGACTCAGAAGAACCACGCACACGGTTGTGCTGGCCAAGGATCTGAACGCTCAAGTTATGAGGCTGTCCACTGATAGAGTGCATCTGGGACGCTAACATGGCGTAGGCTCTCGTACTGATAAGGGATACGCGGTTACTTCATTTGTGTGAACATGCTCGCTTTTTTCTTGCGAGCAATAATCTCCGACACAGCACCCGCCGTTAAGTAACTTGGCGCGCACAGCCTCGAACCAGCTTTGGAAGCAAATCCATCACGTTGCGCTAAATTACCGATGGAGAAGCTGCGTCCAGAACTGTCACTGGATTTGTAGCCCAGGTGTGGACACTGACACATTTGTACGTGTTGACCTGCATATGTGCTTTGGCGGACGCCCATGACGACGTTGTGAGCGTATCGAAACCAGCCAACTGGAGAAGCCAGTACGCTGTCATGCGAATTGAGTAAGCGCACCCTGGAAACAATTGAAGCTCACTGGTCTCAACTTCACCGGTCCATATTAGTCGCAGGCAAATCCCCCTGTGGGAAGTCCAATGGACAACATGGACATTGAGTCTCTCCGCAGCCTCGGGAATTTATGGATGCTCGCTGGCATATTCCGGCTGGAAGCGAACACAATGAAACTCGCTAATTGCTTCGGACAAAACTCCGTTCTAGCCTGAAAGGGGAAAGCGAATCTTGGTTGTCTCCTCGTGCATCAGAAATGGAAATGACCGCCGCCATTGATAAACATTGTAAGTTATTCCGATTGATACGGAAAAAGGGCAGTAGTATACCTGTTGTTAGTGAAACTATACGTGACGAGAGTGCACAGCCTGTTCACAATTTGTCAAAAAGTTTAGAGCGTTGGGCTAAAAACTTTGGAAGGCAATCAGCCGGAATTGTTTAATGTTTTGCTGGCCAATGATCGCCCCGCTCCCTGCGCTGTCCCTTTGGATCCACCATCTAGCTCAGAAGTTGTAGGTGAGATCGCCCTGTTGGTTAAACAAAGCCGCGGGACCAGAGGATCTTCCTCCAGCCCTTTTCAAATTCTGAGAACTTGCTCTTGTGGATGATTTCTACGAGCTACTGGTGAAAATGTGGGAGAAGGAAACTGTCTCAACCCACTGGAGTCACTTAGTCACAGTCTCAATTCTCAAGGGAGGCTCAAGATCGGAATGCGGCATCCACAGAGGAATCAGTCTGATCTCCATCGCCTCTTAAAGCTTGCCTTTATCATCCTTCGCAGACTGACTGGCACTCGTGAAAGCAATATTCTTTAAGGGCAAGCCGGGTTTCGTCGGGGTCGTGGCTACATCGATCACATCTTCACCTTGCGTCAGTTGTTGGAGCACCGTCACCTATATTGGCGGTCCACCGTTGTCATGATCCTCGATATCAAAGATAGATTCGTTTCGGTCGATAGACGTGCACATTGGGACTGCATAATCAGAAAAGATGTAACTGAGCAAAATATAAATATTACCTGAGCATTATGCCCGCGTGACTCATGCAGAGTGAGAGATTATGGCAAGCTGTCGTTGCCCTTTAATATCTCCAGCGGTATAAGGCAATGATGCGCGCTGTCACCTTTCCTCTTCAACTTCACTATTGATGAAGTCATAGAAATCGCGTGTACATGACAGGATTTAGAATATGTTTATCTGCTCCCAGGAGAGCGACTTATTGACTTAAAGTACGCTGATGATATTGCCCTAACCTTGGACAACTCCCAGACGTGCCAAATGGTACTGGACAGATAAGCATTGGCTGTCCGTCACTTCGGGCTTTGCTTTGGCCCCTCGAAGTGTAAGGCGCTCCTCCAAGCTTATCAGGGACCGTCCCCTTAGTGGGGATCAGTCATTCAAACATTCAACTAGCTGGGAAGTTGTGTCAGCACCCGTGGATGGAAGATAAGATCACGAACCTTATAGCAAAAGCTCAAGGCGCTTTTGCTAACCTTCGCCACTTATGGCGCCTGCGCGACATCACTCTCCCCCTGAAGAGCACAGTGTACAATGCAGCGGTACGTTCAACCGCACTGTACGGTTATAAAACCTGGCCCCATTGCTCAGCGGACATAAAGAGTCAAGTTCGATCATTGTTGCCTTCGCAATTTAGCTCACATCTGGTGGGATCACCAAGTAAGCAACGAGCGTGTTCGACGCCTAGTTTAAGGGACAGGAAAAGTAAATGAACCGTTCTACAAACTCATTTCACGCACCAGGTTCCGATGGCTTGGCTACCTGTTACGCATGCCTGCCCACCGAATCCCGCGACGTGATTTGTGTGCGCATCGGGGGTATGGGTGGAAGAAGAGAAGAGGTGGCCAAGCGATGATTTGATAGAGAGGAATAAAGGTCCTCAGCTAGAGGCTGGCCTCAGTTCGAGCTTCTCGGCTCCCTGGTTGGGGTCCGAAAGACGTTGAACACTTTTGGCTTGGTACGTTTGCTGACATGGCTAGGAGCCGACCACAGTTGCATTCGTGCTGTGAGTTGCTTTATCCTATCCCATCCCTCTTAGCCTCTCCCTCCAACCACCATCTCACTATTTAGCCTTTTATAAGTTCGCACATTAAAGTAATTTTTCTGCTGCAAGTTACCCGGCAGGTAGCTAACCGGAAAGATGCCCATCCGTTACCCGTAGCTCAGCTGGCTTGCACCTGTTGCATTTTATTCCATTTTTTCTTTTAGGTATTGCGCCACAGTAGCTGAGGTGTTTTCTACCTCTTGCTAACGTGCAGATTGTGTGTGGGTGTGTGCGTGAATAATGAAGAACGTGGACGCAGTGTTTCAAACATTTGTCTTATATATTTACCAACTGGGAAAGCTCCTATATTTGCTTGTTAACACCATTTACAAAGTTCACCACGGTTTCTCCCCACTTAACATGACAGCTGGAGTGGCATATGGTGCTGAAGAAACAGCCGACATCCTGCAAAAGCAGTATGCCCGATACTTCCAACAAGACGACTGCCAATGTTACATACCCATAACCCTAACCCTAATTGCGGGAAAGTACTACCATATCTTTTATTGCCACATCTTTGTTGAAGAAATTGCTCTCATTACGCCCTTACAGCTCTCCCGGATTCGATAACCTCAACCCCAGGGCGTTGAAAGTAGCAGCAACAACGCTGGCCGAAGCATCATCGTATTTTTTTCAAAATTGCTTGTATAAGAAAAGTACACCTATCACATGAAAACTGCTTAATCACTATAATTTCCATACGCACTAATCGTTTTACATGAGCCCCTATCGCCCAGCTGTCCTCTTCCCTGTGCCCTCAAAGGTGATGGAGACATTCATCGCCGAGTCTGTAGTACACTACCTAGAATGCCCCAACAGCAAGAGAGAAGAGCAACACTGTTACGCCAACACCGTTCACACTCTAGCCATCTACTGATTGCACGAAGTTGTTGGGCGGAGGCAGCCAATATATGTAAGATGACAGACGTGGTTTACCTGGACCGACTGGACCACCGCGATCTGCTTCATAGGCTCGAAAGGTATGGATGTGGTGATCCTGTCTTTGTGTGGAATACTTATTTCCTGCAGAGTCCGCAACTGTATTTCAGAATTCGTAGTACGCTGTCCGAGCTGATTTATGTCGAATGTGGTGTTATATGAGTTTCAATTCTGGGGCCGCATCTGTTATCCTGTTCATTATTCAGCTTACGCGTTTAGTTGTCTCAGAGTGCTTGCTGTCCGCTGAAGATTTTACCATGTGGCGGACGATCACCGACCCAGGAGATCACGATGCACTTCATCGAGGCCTGGACAGTGCGCGTGAGCAATCACGCCCCAATCTGCTCACATTTATATTAGGTTAACTGTAAGGTGGTCCATATTCGCCACCAGCCGAACAACAAATACAAGCTTGGAGACGATGTTCTGCATGCAGTCACCTAGGAGTGCGACTTTGCGGTAATAATCCAGACTGACTGGTCTGCTCAGAACAATCTGAAAAAGCGTCAAAGGCTGGAAACCAAAGCTTTGCTAGGCTGCATTGGGCATTCGGGCGGTTTGATCCATCTGTCTGTTCCCAGTTGCTTAACATGAACATGTGAGCCCATGTGGAATACACAATCCAAACCTGCTAGCCCTGGTAAAAGCAAGATCTTTCATCGATTGGGACCCCACAGCAACAAGCTACGAACCATGTCAAAGGTTTATACAAAGTTCCTTATCCAATTAGGCTGATATCCCTAAATTATACAGCAGCCGGTATTTGCGCTTACATGGCGACCTTATTAAGGCCTCCACGATTCTGAGGAACACCAGATACGTCTGCCGCCCCCTACTACAACTGAGGCACAACAAGAATTTGTGGGGCCAAAATTTCAGGTTTGTCAAGCAATTCAGTCGGCCAGATTGTTGGTTGAAGTTATACGCTCTTCGTATTGTCAGCCATGGAACTTCATCCCAAATTACGTTGTTTCCGCCCTCAATAGATCTGTTTAGAAAACGGCTTGACGTTGCCTCAACGTTAAGGTTACGATAGTTAGCCTGTATGTCTCGTTAGATGATAGTTTGTGACTACGGTTGCACAAACTGGATTAGCCTACAGAAATGAGTTTGGTTCTTTCTGCATGCCTCTAATTAGAAACTGTGGTGAGCGCACCAAAACGGTTTTCATTTCATCCCTTTGTTCGCTATGCACCATGTTGTGCTTCACATTATCCTCCCTAATATATCATTGTTCCATTATGCACTGGAGTTGGCGTGTATGCAGAAACCACAAACAGATTACGGCTTTCAGCGCCATGACTGGTTATCCTGGATGAGCCTTGGAGACGGAGTGCACATAATTTGCTGTAAACGGGACAACAGTCAAGGAGTGCATCCTATGCTTTGTTGTTTAGCGCTGCACCATCAACGGTCAAGCCAGCAGAACCATCTTTTACGTCGCCAGATAAACGTGTGGAATGTAACTTCCTTTTTAGTCGTAAATTTAAACTTGAGCACAGCACCTGGGTCCTACAATCGCAATTAGAAAGGACAACATACATCAATGGCGGGAAAACTTCGTGTACGTGAAAGATCGGCTTGTTGCCCAATATGCACAAGCTTCCGGACAGTGTGGGTTGCCAGCGGATACAAAGATGGCGGTCGCAGAATAGCCTCAGGTAGGACATCATGGGAAACCCTGAAACCGATAGCCGGGTTAAGTCGAGGAAAACATTAATTCTTAACAGAAGAAAGCTTGGCGTGTCATGAAGCGTGATAAGAATCAAAAGCGAAATGAGCGAGAGAATACGAAACAGCAGCGTGATCCACGGTTTTTTAGCAGACGCAATACTACTCGGTTGACTAAGCCGTAGTAGGGTGCTGTCTACGGAGATACAATCCAGAGCCTTTAGTTCTATACCCTACCCTCAAGGCAACGAGCGAATTCAGAGAATCGAGCCCAATGGGAGCGGGTGATTGATTGTGTGGCTCAAACGCCTTTACTTTGATAAGATTCTAAACAGGGATTGAACTAATTGCTGAAACAGTTAGACATTTAACCAGCCACATGGCACCAGTTGGATGTTGTTTTGCCAGCCGGCATAACTCGTTAGCTGTACGCCGTAACGGCGCTTCGCTGCAGTGCAACAACCGCCAGTCGCGCGTGGGCTGCGTAACTCGCGAGGACGCCCGCCCCTTATTGGATTCAAACCGGTGACTTCATGATTGTAGCCCATGCGTGCAAACAACCTTACTAATTTTCGTTGGCATATAAGCAACTCTGATTTGGAAAGATAAAAACTCTCACCGACACCTCAGCAACACCGTGAATGTATAGTAGCAGCATTGTCCTTTTTCCCTTTCAAATCTTTGTTCATTCGATGGTCGTTTTACCCATGCTAAACAACATAAATTAAAAAGTTTGGATGCATATTTCGTGTACACATTTTGAACAGATAATCTTCTACCGCTTTCCTCGGCAGCTGCATGATGCAACGTGTTTAAGATCTTCTAAATCGGATTCTAACTTTTGCCATAAAGCTCGTTTTCAGTTGTTCCTCATCAGCCTAATACGTTATAAATGAGTGACATGAATTGCTCCAATAAAATATCATGTACAAAGGTCTAAATGATCTGGGCGATCAAGCTCTTTGATTGGTCCCAATGGGATCAGGACTGTATGAGTGGTTTTATCCATATCAATTGTCTGCTTACTGGGGGCAGGAGTAGAACGTGTGCCTGGACAAAAGGCTGATTCACACATAGATCCGAGTCATGAAACCGAATGGCGATCGTTTTGCTTGCTGACATAAGGCGAGGTCTAATGGATAGTGTGTGATATTTGAGCACTCGGAGGTAAGATGTAACGCCTGATACGCTTTGCCTTAGTGGTCCGAATCAAGCAAATACGCAAACACTGGAGTTGCCATTTCTCCAAGCAATTCGATATACACCCAAGCTCGGACAGTCGCTTAGTAATCCTTGTGATATGTCTTGCACGACAAGAGAACCTGAGTATAAGTATGAATAACTACTTGAACTTGATGTTCTGTCCCTAACTTGTTGTTTCAGAACAGCCACTGAACTGAAGCTTAGCACTGCGCTTGTCGCTAAATACATTTGACCAATGGCTCCCGAAAGATTTATAGAGGTGGATTCTATCACCAAGCCTTCAAAAAGCGGTAGCGACCATTATACCGGATTTTACCCAACAAATACACCATTACTTACTTCCTCCAGATTCCATATTTCATTAAAGCAAAATCTTCATATAACCATCCGTGTATAATGTTCATCTCTTCTGCGAGAGTTTCACCGACTTATATCTTGCTCACCTTTAGGCATCGAAATCGTTTTCATTTCTAGTTGATTGGAAAGCAGCCGGCGACAGCAGTATATTCCTCATTGCAAACTGATATTTTGCTGGAAGAACCCTTCAGATTTTCAGCTTGTCTGGACTTCTAAGAACGGCATTAGGTTTTTGTGCTCCGATTCTAGACTGAACCTTATGTTGTAATCTGCTGAGTTAAATTGTATCACTAGTTCATCCCCGTATAGGTAGCTTTCTGAAAAGTAAATTTGTCGTCCGCGTACCGTACGTTATAGACAGAGTCGCTGATGACCCCGCTCAGGTGGAGGTTTTCCAACTTACGCACATAAACATCGTGTAGAAGCGGTCCTTATGGTAAAGGTGTTGCGACTAAGTATTTCTGTAATATATATTTATCCGAAAAGTTAACAAAAGAGTGCCGTACGATTTAATTCCTTAAAACTTTCTTTGCATATTTTCAAGTGAGTACTACAAATTGTGAATTTATAGCATTATGAAAGGAGCGCAGTTAAAATGGCAAATTTATCAAACTGTACACACCTACATTCATGTCACTTTGTCATCTGTGTCCGGCCTGCTACCACGGCAAGGCCAGGGTCACAAACGTGTCCTACTGCAGAGAAATGTTTTCGAAATTAAATTGTTCGACAATCTTGTGTTAACTTTTCTGCTAAAAGTTTCCTGGAGATCTAACTTTTTCAATATATTTTGTAAGTTAAACTGGAATTATATACTACTGATAAAATGTACGCTGATAACATCACTAACCATCAACCTTACATTGGGATCAGTCACCTAGCTTGACCGCTCAGACCATCTAGGTATCTGCACTTCTAACCTAATGTTTACTTAACGTCTTTCATTTATGTTGTAATAGTCTGCTTATACACTACTGAAAATGAATTTGTTCTCTAACATTTATTCTGGTACCACAAAATTACCTGTAAAGCAGTGCAATCATATTGCGTTTTCTAGACCGTGATAAATAGGTTCTGTCCCCTGTATCTCAATATGCATTTTATGTAATATAAGACAATATAACATCGTGCACTTTGTTCTTATTTCTAATGCTCCATCCGCCTACTACCATTGATATTAAAATTGATTCTAACCCGTCGCATATAACACAAAAGTTGCTTAACTTCCATGTAGATTTATATAGACCGACAACGTTAGTCCCTTAATTAGGCAAGTCAAATAATGTAACCCTTGGAGATAAATCGGTCCTCAAACCGACTCACAAATGTGACCATTACTTTAGCCTCCAACATCGAATTAAATTAAGTGACTATATTATTTCAGCTCAAGAGAAACTGAAAGCATGACCTAAATTATCCGATTGTTCTGTCTGCAAACACCCCTTATGCAAACCCTTATCAGATATATGCAATTTTGAACGAATAATTTTCAGCTTTGTTTTGCAGAGCAGTGCATGTAATCGAGTTTAGAGATGATAACTAAAACTACTAATTCAAACAATGTTGCTAAATTTGAGCAAGCGGACGTAAGAACACTTATCAACTCAGTGCGTACGGGGTTTGTCCTGGCTCTGATGGAATACCGTACACTGTGCTCAAATTCGGAGGCCCTGATATCCCTTTACACTCTCAAAACATTTATGCGCTAACCATGCGGTCTGAGGTTATGACAGATGTGTAGAAATATGCGTTAATTGCATAAATGTTTAGAAGCGGTACATAGCAAATATAGATTTGGAACAATGGAAAAGGAATTAAAAGCCTAAATCGTCGAATTCTTATAGTCCCGTAGTTTGATCAACAATTCCCAGCACAGATTTCTGGGAGCACGGCTATCATTAATCAGTTGAGCCCAGTTTCTAACTGCCGTTACTTAGGTCAATGACCGTGATAAGCTTCTGATTAGCTTGGTGGCACCAGAAATAAACATTATCCTTAACATCCCTAATATGACTAAGGTATTTGATGTGTAACATCTGGAAAAGTAAGAATAGTATAAATGTAATTGCGCTTCATGTTGAGTATGATCCACAAACCCGTCTTTGCCTGAGGCATCGTGGTGCAAATGAAACCAACCCTTAACTCTAATGATTCGGCATAACAAAAACAATTGGATAAAGGCACGAACAAGCTTAATCGCAAATTTGCATCATAGCCGCTACGCTTTTATATGGAACAGGTCACCAGGGAATTTGAGAACGTGCGGTACAAAGCGCGTATTCCGCACTCTAGCAAACGGAGTAATGCCAGTGAATAAATTGAGTGACATGCTCAACATAGATGTGAGTACAACCATGTGGTATAAGGCTGCTCTGAATTTCACATAGTAGATGGCATAATTTTCTGTTTTAAACTTAATCCACCACATAACATCATTTGTATTTAGGGATGAAACTAGTTCCACATTTCTCACAACTACGTGCACTGAGAAATCAACACACAAACTACGGAGCAGTTGCTATTATCCGTGGATATTGCTTTCTACGTAACACCGCTCTCCAAAATCCTTTTTCTTGAGGGTATTTCTAGCCATTTGATCGTACTGAGTCGATGCTGTTCTGTTTTTGTACGTACCGTTCGCAATTCTCGTCGCACACTACTGCGCTAACACTTAGCTAAATCGGGGTTACCAATAATTTACAGTGAATTTACTACGACAGTATTGTCTAGCACACATCATCGCTGCATCCGTTAATGTAATGCAATTGGATGTCCACAAGTAATACAAGTGTGCATCAAGATTATTGAGTGAACAGCACAAGTTTTACCCTCATATGACAGAACGCTCCTAGCGCTATCTAGTGGTGCTGTTATCACGACAATCGAACACCGTTTGATAGCTGCAGCTGGTTTAGGAACGAGCATCCTAACACTTATCAAACCAGCATGAATTATATCACGCTCATCAAAGCTCAACTTCAAGTAAGCCGAAGCCCAGCCTTCGCAATATCTAAGCTGCCACTGCCACACCAGAGAGGTTACGCACTGACCTCAGAAGGCTTCGTTTACAAATATGGTCCCACTCGTAGGACATTGGCAACCGAAATCATGTGCCTGCATGAGCACACTCAGCGATTGCAATTTACCCTCTTGCCTGATGCCCGACAAGGATTCATAAGCCAGCGATAAGGAAAACGATATACACACGGTCCACTCAACCGCAAGCAACAGTTAAGTGTCCTTTCAACTCGTGTTCCAAGACAATCCAAAATGGAATACCACATAGTTACTGCAGTAATAACTTACGGCCAAGTTATGTAAATTTTAGTGAAGCAAAGGAGAATAAACAACATTACACACCAGACTGCATTTGTATAAATACCGAGTGCTTGATTACCCCACTCGTAAGACACACCACTTTTCTTACCCAGCGATTTTATAAAATGAGAGGAGAGGAAGCCTGCGATGGCTGATATAGTGGTCCCATTTAAACCGCCCGCAGCATAACTCCATTCCCGTGGCCCGTAGATGCGCTCAAACTCGCAACAGAACAGCCAATGCCAGCGTATAGCTAAAAGCCGAGAACCAGCAGCCGAAAGCACGAAAACTAGCAAACAAGCAGGCAACCATTAACTGCTTGCACCGGTAAGTCCAATTTTGCGGAGGTTGTTTTTTCCAGAAGCAGTGTCTGCGTCACATGAAACTCCATTGATAATTGGTAAAATACCGCAAATCTGGAAAAGTACGCATCTGTCGTCGTGGCATGCAGACACAAGGCCAAGTAAGCGAGAATATCTATAACTACTCCACAGTGTGTTAGAAGTGACACCAATAGACATTTGCTTCTGTGCAGACAGCATGCACTGCTGCCATAAAACGAAGTCAGTCTCATTTCCAAAAATACAACAACCAGGAAAATGCATAACTCGATTAAGATAATATGCACCAAAGTGCCCGCGTCAAAGGCAAACTTTAACAAAGAAAATAAACTGGAATAATGTTAATAATGAGAATCCGTACGCCAAACGACGAGCATCCAGACCAAATAGGCTGGCTTGTATCGCATCTTCCGCCACTTAAACTCGGTTCACTTTTGCGAGCCACGGCAACTTTAAGCGACATTTCAGTCTGATGACGAGGAGCAGAATGCTCTCTTATCAGTACACCGCCTTCGTTATTCGTCTTGCGTCATTTTTATATACCTTGATATATCTTGGAGTGATCATTGGCAGAAGAAGCAAAATCTAGGAGGATAACGCAAGCAGGCTGAAGAAATATTAATGGCTTTACATGGTGTCCGCGAAATTCAGTCTTCTGACGAGGCTGAAGTCCAAGCCCATTACTTAGAACAGCAGTGCTACACGAAGGAAATTCTCTCCCTGAAAAACATTATTCTCACCCACATTCCTAGTTTAATCATACCACCAAACAATAAGGGAAGTATTCCGAGGGTAATTTAAGCCTTCATCTGCTCCAAACAATTGGTTTAAAGGGTGTTGGCAGTTGACACAATTTGCGCACACAGCAGCCTTCTGAGATACCTCTGAAAATGGACGAAGCCAAGCCACCAATAGCTGAGGAAACACCTCACCATCAGGAATTTGCCTGTGTTTGCATTTCCGAACCGGAGCGACTTGCTAGTCCTCAACCGTTCAATAATGAGGAACTAGACCTTCCGCTACGATTTACCTATAAAGGTAGAGTTACTGGATATTCTATGCTACAGACCGAAAAGATCCCGTGTGTTGGCAAACAATGCATTCAACAAATATTTCTTACCCATGCCTAAGCTGTAGGCCTAAATTCGGATAATCCCTTTGTGTGTTCTGATACGTTTCAGGCATCGGTTTCTTTCAGTTACTTGTAAACATAATCGCATGTTGTTCTCAGCTAATTGGCAGAACTTCTATGCCGTCGCATCTTAAAGCTTTGTGAACGGACCATAACAACCGAGCCATGGCCGAACGCTGTGATTATGGACACAGGACATAAAACAAACCGACTATTTTGACCCTAATTTACCAATGAGAAACTCATGCTCACCGTAGTAACAACGTGCACTTCCTTGGGTTGCAGCGAACATGCGACACTAGTGTTGTACTGCTTGTGCTTTTCAGAGCATTGTAAAGAACCTACCGAAGAATTTTAAGCCGTAGCCATCTATAATGACCTGTACGATTTCACTGTAGCGATAAGCTGGTCTTTCGTAGCCTTAAACGGTCTGCGTGCTATGTGTCAAAATTTTAGGCAGGGTCGTGGCAAGCAAATCAGAAACCAAAATGAAGCAATCAAAAACGATAAAATCGTTCCTGAGGAGCAGGAGTCGAAGGTGCGTGGCTTTGAGGGGGTTAACATGGCTTCCCCACATACCCTCTCCGAGTGAGGACACCTGGGATGCATAGGCAAAACAAAACAACCACCGTGACAAATTCGTCCTGGAGGATAAAGTAAAGAACAAACAAACTGCCTACAAGAACTTAAATAATTTGTCTATTTAGGCGCGCAATTCCCGCTCTGCACAAAGTGTGAGGGTTAGCACAAACGGCACCGGATGATGAGTGCGTTCGTGGTCAACAATTTATCCGCACCTTCCATAGTGTACAATAATCTTCAATCTTGCATACTCAGATCATGCGGCTATTAGCCCTTGGCCACATGTCTTTTGCAATTACGGCTACACTGAAACGGATGACGAGCATGAGCGTGTACAGCTATCCCGATGCAGATGGCATTCGCACGAAGGTGTCGTGAGTTGCTGCTATGAGTTTAGCTGAACCGTTAGCAATACACTTTTACCTACGTTTTAACCAGATGTATCTGCCAACGAAGTGGAAGCACGGAATCAGCACTCCAATCTGTCATAGTGATTGCTGGACAGAACCATCGAAGTAGCTATCTTTAAAGCTACTTATCATGAACTTCAATATCATGGAGTCGGTATTGCTGACCTGCTCGAATAATACCTTGGAGAGGAAGAAATTTTCGTTCCGGAGCAGCCCGGTTTTCGCCAAAACCGTCCCTGTACCATAAAACAGGAACCAAGCAAATTTCACTGTGGCGTACGTCAGGGCTGGTTCCTCAGGGTCAGAATGATACTGGTTTTCATAAATCATCTCACAGTGGTACACATTTCAAACGGCCTACTGCCTGCTAACGATCTAAATATACTGTGTGTTATCTCCACGTTGGAGGATCAATTAGCCCTACAAGATGAATTGGACAAAGCGTAAACATAGTTTATCTAGAACATGCTCCAGTTCAACCTCAACACTGCAAATGACTGAAAATACGCGATCAGTGTACTCACTACTAGAGGATAGGGCCACAAATCTACCGCGAGTTTCTTATGAGTGCGCTCTCAGCGTGTTCATTCAGGATGAACCTGGTTGTTTGAAGCAGACTTGATGGCATTAAAGAGAGCGAAATCTCACATCAGGCTTTGTCGCCGATCATTCGGGAAGTTCGGCGAATAATTCTTTCCGAAAGTGCTTGGTGCTTATGTGAAGCCGCATGCATAATACGCTATCCAAGACTGACATCTCTTGCAAACCCACTAAATCTTCGAGCTAGAAGCAGCAAAACACAGGGAGACGAAGCAGGTCAGAGGTTTGTTCTGCCTTCCCTATACAATCAGGCTAAAAACCCGCAATATCTACAGCGTTCTACATCCTCATCTACGAGGAAATGACATAATGGTGTATCAGATTTTTAAAAACCATAACCACAATTGACACCCCATTTTGAAATAGTCAAGAAACATCTCTAAGAAGTCATTAGTTAAAGATGGTCAAGCAGCATAGTCAGCTGTAATGTAAATGATATATTTGCTTCCTTCGAGTGTAACAGCCATGAAATGCTGAGCATGCACCTAATGCCCTTTACCTTAGTTCAAAATGCGCCTTAACGTTGCCCCAGCATATTTACCCTGCAAGATATAACCTATGATCCTCAGAGGACGGCATTAATGCCGAAGAAACAGTGGACGTTGTAACAAGCCTTCTACAAACCAAGCAAGAATACTCACACATGTGCTATAACAACCCACTTGCTCACTCATACATCTCACGCGTTGTTTTGCTAATAAGGTTTATTTTGTTGTTTTCTCTTTATCCATCCAACCGGGCATCTCAAGCATTTGCTTGGCTGCTTTTCATAAAACATTACACTATTGCATCCTTGAACCATTAAATCATCGAATCCAAACCGCTTTCTTACGAACAGTTTGAACACAAAATTTGCAGATTGCGAAGACAAAATGCTCTTGGCGATAAATTTGCAAACTTTAATCGGAGTAAGCACATGGTTCATATCTCGCACTCGTGAAATGTAACGTTTTATTTTTTTACTAAAGAACTTATTTTTTGCATTATTACACTCATGTTAAATACCACTTTCTTTCTGAAGGCGGCGCCAACTACTGTATTTCTCCAACAAATGCTACAGGTGAATGAACCTGGATATTCTTATAACTGTCTTGTATACCGAGGTTTTTAACAGTCAATATTTGTACACTCCCACTGTACAAGTTGATCAAATTGTCAGTCGGTTTTTCTTGCACAAGAGCAAAACGGGTTACTCTATTGTTAGTTGGCACCGTTTTTCTTGCCCCCCTACCACCGTTATATATTATTTTCCTCTTTACTTCATTGTTGGTTATGATTAGTTTGAGTTACTGTGGAGAGAAATTAAAGTCCCAACGCTATTACGTTTATCCATTATAGGCGAAATCTCATTAGCTCACTGGCGAAACAAATGTGCTTTACTCGAAAAACCGATGGATGTCGCTGCGGATTCCCTACACTATCTACATTTAAAACAGCC
>CALYDF020000697.1:0-27914 GCA_944474145.2 Dicrocoelium dendriticum | reverse complement strand
TGCTCACCTACATATGGCATCCGTTCAGTTAACGAAAACCGGTGACTAACTACACCAACATAACTCATGCAACTCCTTCCCCTGCCACGGGGATGACTGCTTGAGTAGCTGTTATATACTAACATTTAGTCTTGAGACTTATGCGTCTGGTTGTTGAGCAACGATAAGGTGGTCTTAATGATCTGGTGTTGTAATATTCATTTGGTCGAAGGAAATACAAGTCATTGTCAATGGCGATGGAGACAATGGGAAACGCTGCAATACTTTTGTGTGAATGCAATTAACTGGAGATATAAATATAAATATAAATATTTATTCGCGAACAATGCAGGACGAGCCTATGTAGTCACGATTAGTTGAATGAACAACTAAATAGCCGAGGAGGGTAAATTTTGGTGCAAGTTAGCTATAAACATCGGAACCGTTATGTAATACATGTAAATTTAAGTGCATGTGTGTACCTGATATCCGAGTTTAAATAGTTGTCGCTGCATTTTTATTGATCGCTTGGATATTGTAAGAACGTTTGAGTGACGTCCGTGATGGGGGTGTATTTGGCTGGATAACCATGCGGCGTGACATTAGCTGGAGGAGAGTCACTTCCGCATCGTCGCAGTGCTGTCAAACGGACATCAGTGACTTTTATACGGGGAACGGTTGCCAAACAAAAACCCAACACGTCCTAGATCACTGTCGTTAAACATTACCTGGAACGGCGTAGACCTGTTTGTTTACTTTTCTGCAAGTGTAAACTATTAATCGATTAACCTGCGCGGATCCGGATAAACAACTAGATAAATAAAATTGTATTCTCTAGTGTTTCGAGGTACGACAATAAGGATTTGCGCTTTATTAGTTGCGCTGAATGTGGCAACAGCGTTTGCCTGTTTTCAGTATTTTTCTGATTCCCCAAGGGTACTTCCTGCGCCTTCATAATTTATTGGCTCTGGCTTACTGGTTTCTGTGACGCAGTGGTATTTAGAGATACGGCAGCTTTTGTAGCAGCTTGATGTATTTCGTTGTTGAGTGATACTGTCGCCGAATCCTTGAGACAAGTAGTCAAATCACTGAATTATTTTAGGGATTCCATCTGCAATTATAAGCATTTGAATGGTCCCATTTTGAGACCTGCTGCTTACTTCCAAGCTGGTGTGGATCACCGGCCTGTAGTACCTGTGGTCAAATCATCCGTTAATATTTGTACTTTATTAGGAGACAGGTAATTTGGCTTCGCCTGGGTTAATTTTGTTAGGACATGTGGTTAATGAGAGAATTTGTGCCCGCATGAACCTGAATGAACAAAACATTATTTTATTCTTTTACCAGCAATCAGCGTCTAGTTGACATCAAAGGATATATTGCGTTAATAAACTATTTTGCACATATTGTTACCAATTTCTCGAGTGATCTGTCGAGAAAGTAATGTTATGGATTAGACAGTTTTTGTCAATCTCCTTCTCTGCGTCGCCCTTGTAATGAGGTATGATGAATGAACTTGTACATTGATCTGCAAAGCGCTTCGAACCCACAGAAATAGTCAACATATTCAAAAGTAGCAGTAACGTACAAGGCCGTCGCAGATTTTGCCATCAGCCTACATCATTTTGTACGCGGCCGCTTCGCTTTTCTTGTGAAGCAAAGAAGATTATGGCTTGCTAAATCTAGAGATAGACGCACCCAAAGGCAATGCAGGTATAGCTACAAAGAAAGAGGTAATCGCAATTAGAATATTGGATTATTTGACGGAAGTGTTCCCGGTTAAACATGTGGATGGCGAAGTAGGACGTAGGTACTTGTTTGGAGGCCATTACAATTGTGAAAGTGAAGCGTATCAGGTTGCGGTTGCTACCACATAGATTCTCTATTTGGTCTGTCTTTACGTTAGCCATAACTGATATGTAAGACAAAGTCTAATATGTTCGTTAACTTGGCATAGTAACCCACTGCGCTCTAAGGCAATGCAGGCATAGTTGCAGAGAAAGAAGTCGTCGCAATTAGAAGGTTGGATTGTTTGACAGAAGGGTTCCTCGTTAATCATGTGTATGACGTAGTAGGACGGACGTACTTGCTTGGAAGCCATTTCACTTGCGAAGGTGAAGCGTAGCAGGTGGCGGTTGCTACCAGGTAAGTTCTCTAATTGATCTGTCTATGCAGTAACCATATTTAATGTGTATGACAAAATCTAATGGGTTCGTTAACTTGGCATAGTAACCCACTGGGTCCAACCACAAACTATGGCGGTAGAAATGATGGCTGTATATAGACAAGGATGCCTGGAAATACCGGTGTAGCTTGAGTATGTTGAAATCACTTGCAGTTATCTTTCGTTGGTGCGTTTACTCCGATGCAAAGTCGAAAGCTGAATAGATACGGACAAGTTTCATGGTTGATGAATTCGGAGGCTTGTGGATACATGCAGCTAAAAAGCAAACTGAGGCATCTGTGATGGAGAACCATAGCGATTCATGAACATTTGCTATTCGTGTATGTTCAAATGCTTGAACTGTAAATATATGATGTAGTTATATGAAGTATCCTCCGCTTTTTCTTCTACAGCGCTCTTTGCGAAAATGGTCATAACAGTGGAATAATTGAAGTATATATAATTCGCTTAAACATGTACTAATATTTGGTAACAAGGATTGTTTGCATCGTGCTGAGATGTGTAGGCATGCTTAGTAACAAACTTTTGTTGTTACATTAAATGACGTTAATGAAAAGTACTAAAAAGAACACAAATAATGCATTTTCGTGTAACTGTTTGATAATTCCTTGTATCTCCAGGTTATAGAAACGGTAAATATGTATGGGAGCATTCGGTAGAGGTGCATATTTATAATCTTGTAGGTGAATGTTGTGTGCCGTCTGCGAACTCCGATATAGCTGGAGGAAATTGAGATTGAAGTAAGAAATATTCATTGTGGCTGACGCACCGCTGAGATTATCTGGTCGTTCGAAAAGATTGCAGAAAAGTGAAAGCATACACTTCGCTTCTGCCGGATATCTAAGGAGATTAAATTGCCGCGGTTCCATTCACATATACATATATATATATATCTACAAACCCAAGACATATAAATATATAGCTAGCAAATAGCTTATAGTCACAGTAGGGTACACGTCGGTAGGTACAAACGGTTGAATACTTGGATATTTGCACAAAAATACGAACACTGTTTAAAAACCTGCGTGTTTGGCAGTGGGCAACGGGACTTACTTGCTGTCACTTGTCAGTGCCAAAGGTTGCGCATCGATCGTTCTTTGATTACGTGCACATACCTCGGGCAGCAGATGACCGAACCGGTCGGAGACACAGAGAGCCAGAAGTGGATACTGCATCGCATTCGCAAGCTGTGTGCTCTTCTCCATCAGCCACTCAAATCCGACTGTACATGTAGAGGGAAACACCTAAGTGCATACTATTTCACTGTACCAGTAGTTTAGTTATCATTCTACCCAGCAGTTGCTTCACTATTGCTACATCGGATTCCTTTAAATGTGGATGCCCAAGATTTAAGGCTGTCACGTCTAAATATTGAAGAACACATCAACAGTTCGTATTGGGTACTTATACTCATGTCTGCGAAAGTGGTTGTTAGCCTGACCTCCAAACGAAAACCATAAACGTTTGTAGTACAATTGGTCATTATGTCCAATGTGTCTCTATCCAGTTTGTAACATCTCACACTTAAGTTTGTATGAACGTATGTGCATATGTTGTACTCGAAGTGCCATTGGACACTGATGAGGCCAATCTATGTATAGATGTATACCGAATGAATTTGACGAGGATACTCATACGGCTTTTTAAGGCCAACTTAATGCAAGGAAACCGAGCTTGAGCAAAGCGAAAAGAACTTTACCAGAACACGAAGCAAGTGAGTTTATGACAAACGCATGTTGCTTTCAGGTTTTGCGAATCCAACACAAATTTTGATCAATGCGAAATCCATGGTCTACTATAAAGGGTGGTTGCTTACGTGCAGGAGAAGGCACTAGTTCAGGTTGAATAGAAACACCATGAGTACGCTCCCATTCGACTTACTAATGCAGGCCAATAGGGAGGCGTGTGTGGTACGTTTGACTGCGTGATGAGTAAGCTTGCATTTCAGAAGAAGATGTTGCTTGAGCTCCCCGGTGCGGCTGCGCCTGATGTGAATGTTGACAAGGTGCCTAATTGTCTATTATCAACTATCTCGTCCATACTGGCTCTAGGAGACAGTTGGTCGTTGCTGGTGGGGACGTGGTGCACCGTCCTCGTGACGGCGCTAGGTTCAAAGATTGGTTCCATCCTGTGTGGAACGGGCTACTGTCCAGCAACCGCCATGGGTACGTCTGGTGTGCATGATTCCAAATTAGGCCGGAATGCTTCTGTTCTGCTAGTTGAAGGAGTGTGGACCGGCTCCGTTGATGAAACGTGGTTCCTATTTATTGTTCGTTTCTAATTATACTTATATATTTAGTTAAATGACAATTCTAAATTTAAACTCAGGTTCCGTGTCTGCTTTAATACGCTAGCTTCCTGATGGTTCCACTTCTCCTTTGTGTACCCGTAAATTACTTCAAAAAGAAGGCATTCGACGAACAAATTTGAACGAAGGAGTTCGTCTGAGGTTTTTTATGGCATGCAATTGAAATGTTGAACATATTCTTGAGCAGTCCTTAGTTTCAGAACAATTTGAGGAACAACTTTGAAACTGCAAGGACCTTACTGATGCATGAACCACAACGTGTGTACCGCGCTTTACTGCAACAGCAAAAATACAAATCTGAGAGGTTACACAATGCAATTCGCAGAACAGTATCGAAGTTTGGAGTAAGACCAAATTTTTTTCCATCCGTGTATGCAACTTGTGGCATGTTCTCCTTGCATTGAACATCTCTGCATCGATACCAACAATATTAAGATGGCGGCTAGATGATGCACTAATCCACTTACACTTTGCTACATAAAACTAGGTTGCCATCCTATGCTTTGAATATACCTAGCTTTTTGTGCTGTTACTCCTGAATGCTATGGAACTACGCGGAATGCAGCACCACAGAGCAGCAAACGGTAAGCCTGCTCAAAATCCACTATCTCGTCCATACTGGCTCTAGGAGACAGTTGGTCGTTGCTGGTGGGGACGCGGTGCACCGTCCTCGTGACGGCGCTAGGTTCAAAGATTGGTTCCATCCTGTGTGGAACGGGCTACTGTCCAGCAACCGCCATGGGTACGTCTGGCGTGCATAATTTCCAATTAGACCGGAATGCTTCTGTTCTGCTAGTTGAAGGAGTGTGGACCGGCTCCGTTGATGAAACGTGGTTCCCATCCGCATGCCTCCCGGTCTTATTCCTTTGGGTTTACCCTAGATATAAGGTGCGATTTGATCCACACCAGTCTGGAAGTCAGAAGCGGCTCACAAACTGGGATCAGTAAAATGATTACTAATGCAGGTGGAACCTCTCTTTTACATCCAGCGATTAGACTGCTGGCATTAAGGATGCGTCCTTCGCATCACTCGACAACGAAACACCACCTTGCTACAAAAAATGCCACATCGCGAAACGTCACATCATTACCAAAGGCAGCAAGGCAGGACCGATATATATTGGAGGCGCACGAAGTTCACTCGGGCAGTTCAGGTAAATACGGAAACCAGTTAAACGATATTCTCCAATTTTTTGAATTACTTGCAGCTTGTTGTAAATGATTTTTAGCGGGTTTCGCGTACGATAACCCAGCTATTGACAACTACTACAGGCAGCCAAGTACGTGTCCAATTTTGTACGTGGTGACATCCATTGCTGCCGACGTGCAAGCTAAGCTGGTGCATGATTTCATCAGAAAACAGCAAGATCCTGAAGACTTGCTGGACGATGGCAATGGATCCACAATGCATGCTTGCAATGCATTTCTAGGGTTCGCAACGGCCCAGTACGCAGACAACGCCTATAATTAGGCGCAAGCGTTTGTCATATTAAGGGCGGTTTTAAGCAGCTACTTCTTAACTTGGTGCCGAACCACCTGATCAGCAGTGTTCTACCTGTGTTATCGACTGACAGAGGTGACATCTGAATATCTTGCAATGTTAGTCTCCTTTGAATGGCATTGTTATTGAACACGTTTCTCTTACGAACGTCAGGCACTCGTTCTTTCCCGGTTTTCGCGTTTCCCTTTGAGTGCTTTTATAGGAACTACTACGCACGTCCATTTTTGCCTACTGTAGAGCAGACGCGTTACAGCTCACATGTAATAGCTTCCTCTAAACTTAGCTAACTAGCCTTCCCATAGATGGTACGAATCGGAGCCCGTTTTTAATTCACTTAACACTAAATGTCCGACAGAGGGTAATGTGCCATTTAGATTTCTTTTAAACGAACATCTAAAATTGGAAGGCGTTTCAAGATGCGTTTTCAACTATAAATTCGACTGCAGGGTAACCTTTGCTTAGTACTAGCATCAGTTGTTCTGCTCGCTCGACAGTGTGTACAACGACAAATGTATCATTCATGTAGAGCCTATATGGATGTAAGTAGTGCGTATTACAGCCTGATGACCTCTGTATGCAATATATATATATATTTATATATTTATATAAGCAGCTAAGTTTGCGCAAAAGGCTGACAAAAATACGCGAAACAGCGGAATTCAGATTATCTCGTCGAAATATTTGTTTCTTTATTGCGCTTTTGACAATGACAGTTGTTCGGTGTGTAGTTCAGCCTACCGTACTCGAAATACTAGCAGTCTTCGTCGCGACTAGCAACCACTGTCTCTACCTTCAAAGTATCGACTTGATAGGCGAGAGGAGAGGTATTCACTGAACGCCAAACAGTATGAATTTTGTAGTGTCGTAGGTGAGTAAAGTGAAATAAGCCTGATCTCCCGCCAAGTTGGAAGGGAAAACTGCATGGTAAGCAACACTACGGCATATCCAAAACCAGAACATCAGATAACCGAAACATAATTGATGTGCTATTAAACAGGGCAAATCAACATTCAAACAAACAAACAAAATCCAATTGACTTCCGTTAGCAACAAGACGCAAAATCTATCCTTGTTCACAGTGTCCCCGAGCTCTGGACACTAAGCGAGGAAGAGGCTAAAACGCATGATGAAGTTGAATGGTGTTTTATTCGTGAGGTGCTCTCATTTGAAAATCTTATCGCTAATTCGATACCAAGATTACCGCTATCACTTAAGTATAAGAGTGTGGTCCCCGAATGATGAGATTGTCATTGCACTCCGAAATGATGGCAGAGCATGTGATCAAATGTGGCACAGAAAGCGTAAAATGATGCTATCCGAAATAAGTATAAAAGCGATAGGCACCGAATCACAGATAGAAAGTGAAACACTGAACAAGCAGCTTCACAATACAATAATGACACCGATTAGTTCAGCAAATAGACAATTCAGAAAACACTGACAGCTGAAGGAAGACAGGATTAACACCTATTGCTTGCACTGATAGCACCATACAACAACCTGAACTACCTCTAGGGCCTGTGTTATATGTCCTACAAAAATAAGACCGCAGCCGACAATACAAGTTTCACTTGCTTGTATACCAGTGTGCGAGGTCTTCTCATCAAGATAACCAAACGTCGTATTCGTCAGGTCTCCACGCCTCGGGACCTAGTTATGGTCACGGAAACATGGCAGAACACGGGGATCACGGATACTGAGATTGCACTACCCGGCATGACTTCCATACAAAACTATCGACATAGCAGAGTAGAGTGTGCTCCGGTATTTTTATCTGACTTGCTTGGTGCTATAATTGAAGACCCAGATACGGAATTCATCGATTCATTTTGGTATCGTATGCACCTAATACGTGGTGATATGCGTTTACTGGCGATTATTTACCGCCCTCCAATGTCCAGCTTGGAAATGGATCAGCGCCTAGCTTCTGTGGTGAAACAAGTACTGATAGGACCATACAGTCACATGCTTCTGGTGGGGGAATTCAACCTCCACGCAATCTAATTTATAGCATCGCACAGCAAATAATTCAAGGCTGATTTGCAAGAAGTGATCATCGATGTACTATTGTACAATCATGACACCGCTTCCCAGTGGATCCGAAATGGCGACGCGCCCTATGTTTTATACATTGTGCTTTCTACAGAAGAACTATTGGTTAACAACGTAATAATAGATGCACTACTCGGACGAAGCGGTCATGCGATTTTGCTGTTCCGTTACATCTGTTAGTCGTAATACCTTAGTGAAAACAACGTGGAAACCTATGTCGTTACACATTACGATATCTTGTAGAACATTGTTCACAAAACCGACTGATCCTTCCCGAACGAGATGCCGCCCGGTGTCACTTGGATGTTGTTCTTCAGCAAATTCACTGAGCTAGTTTCAAGGCGTCAGTAACAAAAAGCCTTCGTTAGACCCAAGTGAATTCCACTCCGAAGAGCAGTACTAGAAATGCATAGACTTAAGCGATTCAGCCGGGGACACTTAAAGTCTCACCAAGTAACATGAACTGGGGTGCTTACACAACTCAAAGAAACAACGGCAGAAAGTTGATCCCCGGAGATAAACGCCAGCATCAAAAGAACGTAGTGATGAAATTCAGGGAAATAAAAATATGTTGTATAAACACGTCAACTAGCCTCGCAGAATGAATCGCGGCATCCCTGATTTACGTGCAACAGATGGTCTTGCGCAAACCACACAAGATGTAGTCAACGTGCCTAGCCAACCCTTCATCCATCCTTTCCGGTGTGAATCATCATTTCATCAGCTTTTGTCACAGTTTCCATCGCCCCCAGGATTAAACCACGTATCGTTCACGGCAGTCAATGTGATGAAATTGCTAATGTACTTGCGCGCACAGAGCTTGCTTGGCGTGAATGACTTCCAACCGAAGGCACTAAAAACAGCCACTATGAGACTTGCCGAAACACTAGCTGTCCTTTCAACCATGTCTCGACAAAACGCAGGTTAACACAATGTGGAAACATGGATTAGTTACTCCTATTTACAAAAGTGATTACCGTTCGGAGTCCTAGAACTATCGTCCAAGTACTCTCATCCCAGTATTATCGAAGTACTGCAACGTATAGTTGCAGAGGCCCATATGGAATATCTAGAGAGCAACGACATCCCCGTGTCACAGCAACAGAGATTCCGCCTTATTCGACCAGCAGCGGACCAAAGCAGATCCCATTGCCACTCCGTCAATCTGACGGTATATTTCACCATTGAAGTTGAACTAAACATTTAACGTGCAACAAACTGGCATTTGCTTTAGCAAATGCTCCGAATAGGTTGCGTATATGGGCAGTTGCCGAGCAAGCTCGCATACGTAATCCACGAATCCGAGCAAGGCAACTTTTGTGAACAGCTACTGGGCATCGAATGATATCATCCTTCTGTTAACAAGGTTGCATTCAAATAACCTCTCGATAAATTCGAAAGTGTCTATTATGCATTAATTACAAACCATATTTCGTAACGGCTGAAGCTTTGCAAACATCCACTGGACCAAAAAATGCTGAGGAGAACCTACCATGTCCAGGATTGGACGCATTAGCGAGCCTTCCTTGTGAACATTAGGAAGGCCATATAATCTGGGTAGTTGTCTACCTGAAGGCTTCAACATTTCCGATTCGTTCTCTGTGATAAGTTTGGCTTGCATCATTCGCCTGAGGCAGCCGGTTAGCTGTTTCTCTAACTCTCCTGTGTTGTCTTTTCCTGCCATGAGCCCCTGAAACTCACTCTCGTCACTGATGATGTGCTGCATTTTATGGATATAATCCAACCTATCCATTAGCACTATGCAGGAGCACTTGTCTGGCTTAAGATTATTTATTCGTTGTACTATCGTAGCACTTTAAGTGACTGAATTTTTTCCATAGAGATAATAATATTACTAGACCGTTCGGTCTTAACGTTTTCGTGACAACCATGAACAAGGCTAGATTATAGATTCTCAACATCACCTGATAAGGTTGGAAGCAGGTCTTTAGTCTGAGCAACTAAGCTTTCAAACTGAACCACTAAAGCCGCGTGATCCATCTTCTTACATAGCATGCAAAACTTTGGACCTAAGGATAATCCTTTCATCTGCGTCTGGGTTAGTAGCATAATTGAAAGTTTAAACACATATCGCTGCGAGTTATTCGGAAATGTCAACTGGGGAACATGGCTATTAAGCGTACTACCTAACCTCTTTTGTTTCCTTACTCCAATTTTCTGTTTAACCAGTTCTGCATATTCCTCAAAATATTGTTTTAAGTCTCCAGGCAGGCATAACACCACTGGTTATCTTTTCGAAATGAACCTCTCCAACTCCGACATATTAACGCGGATGGTATCCACATAATTGAGTGCATGTCTCTTCAAGATTTTTTGTTTGGTTAGAGGCCACACTGCGGTATTTCGCCCCGCAAAAGTGCATTGGATAGCGGCTTGCCTGCACGCATTCATTGAGGAGTTTCAATTCTACCCTGGATTATTCCAGCCGAGAACTGAACTTCAGATACTCATTCAAGTGTTTCAATGAATCACGGGCAACGCTGGCCTTCAGCTAAGCAAAGATTCCCATTTCATAAAAATAAATGATTATGTAGTACAAACGGATAAAAACGATATATTTGAGAACATTTGTTCGGCAAGCAAGAAATGCGTAATGAGTCACCGAACATAGCGTAAACAAGTTAGTTAACTTCACCTTAGCTTTCCATTGCCGATGTTACCAACATAAAGACAATTGTCTTCGTCAGACTGTACGTTGCAGTCATCAAGTTTCCACATGCCGCAGGATCACTAGTTTTAAAGTTATTTTACCACAGATTGTAATTGAAGTGCAGAGTTTTTAAAGATGAGGAAAAGCATGATTATTGTAGGTTACAGCGGAAACCATCAACATAAATTACTTCTTTATTTCCAAAGCTGATGGACATTTTTCCCAACTGGACATGCCAAGGATGTTGACTAGTTGAAAAAGTTGCCAACGTTTTCAACGTGCTTAGTCAATCCGTCATCCATCTTTTCCGGTGTGAATCATCATTTCATCAGCTTTTGGTCCCAGTTTCCATCGCCCCCAGGATTAAAACACGTATCGTTCACGGCAGTCAATATGATGAAATTGATAATGTACTTGCGCGCACAGAGCTTGCTTAGCGTGAACGACTTCCAACCAAAGGCACTAAAAACAGCCACCATGAGACTTGCCGAAACACTAGCTGTCCTTTCAACCATGTCTCGACAAGACGCAGGTTAACACAATGTGGAAACATGGATTAGTTACTCCTATTTACAAAAGTGATTACCGTTTCGGAGTCCTAGAACTATCGTCCAAGTACACTCATCCCGGTATTATCCAAGTACTGTAACGTATAACTGCAGAGGCTCATATCGAATATCTCGAGAACAACGACATCCCGGTGCCACAGCAACAGGGATTCCGCTGAAGTCGGTCCGGCGCTACAAACGCTGCTAGATCGAGCAAGCTGGACGGTGTACGCTGAAGCTAGATGGAAGTCGACGTTGTCTACATGTACTTCTCGAAAGTGTTCGATCGTTTGGACCACGGGAATCTCCCTTATACGCTGCGCCGCTATGGAATCGGTGGCCCTATAATCGGTGGGATCAGCTACATCCTCCCTCAACGTCAGTTGAATATGAGAGTCGACAGCTCCATTTCCGACGCAATTGACGTCCATTGTGGCCTGATCCAAGGATCGGTAAAATGGCTACGTTTATTCCTAACATACATTAACAATATTGCCAGAGTACCGCAACGGAATTCCTTAATATTTGCGGCTAATATTAAAATGGGGTATGGTATCAGGATGTCGGATGACTCCATGGCATCGTAGAGCGATCTCGACAGGGCTTCTGCGTGGTCATCTGATATTAGACTCGACTTGAGTACCAGCAGTAACAACCTGGTTTCCAAGAAAACGACCTCAAATTGATCGTGCATAGAGTACTGGTTGCAAGTGACAGGCTGAGATGGCAACTAAAATATCCAGTCGTAACCTTGGATTCTTACGGTGTGCTTGCGGGAATTTGCAGCCTTCAATCATTCCGCAAATGTTTAATGGAAATGTGAGGCCTCAAGTGGAATATGCGATCCATGCGTCGCGTCCATGGCGTTAGTGCAACATTGATGAACTTGAAGCTCAACAACGTGGAGCGACCAAACTCGCTAATGTATTGATTCACCTATCCAACCACCGCAGACTGCAGATCAAGAAATTGTGCAGTGGTAAGTATTTCGAAGTCAGCGTGGAGACCTAATCATGTTTTTATTAATACTGACGTACCCAACTTACCTATATCGCAATCTGTTGCAGCTGCGTCAAAATACTAACCTGAGAGGCCATCAGCTCACACTGGCTAAACGACACAGTCTGGTCGGTTGTCGACGAATCGGTTTTCTCTCTGTGTATCCCGTGCGTGAAATGCCCTTCCAAATCAGTTTATACTTGCACCGACGTTAAAGCTATTCAAATAGCAACTTAATGAAACTCTTTCCAAATTGCATGTCTTGATATAGCCCGTTCCAATTGGAGGTCGAAATAACGGAAAAAATACCATGTGCATAACGGCCATCTCCGCAAATTTGCGGTGAGGATATATGTAGAAATGTCCATGTGAGTAGGTTGCATATATCAAAACTGAATTAATATAACACGTCTGTCAACTGAAACAACATACGAGTAAGCGCTGTCCTTGCTTAGTTTATTTCCAACATGTAATGAAATCTAACGGCACGTTATATGAATTTGCGCTTGCGCATCTTATTCCCACTTCAAACTACCGTTATTTAGTAGGACATTTACATCGGTAGACGCTTAAAATAAGCATTCATTACTTCGATGATGATTTTAATTTTTATGTTTCCTCGAAAATCCCGTCTACAAGCAAAGCACATGCTTGTTTGTCCGTACTAATTCATCGTTCATTTTTCATTGATCAATACCCAGTATAGCAGAGTGGAATAACTGAGGGTAACACTAGTTGTGGACGAAATCAGTTCCACTGCACTCAGAGGACGACGTGAACACACAACCACGGACGAGAATGACAAACGGAACGGTCCAAAAATTGAGGGATGCAACCATCAAAACCAGGCTTGAGTGTCTTCCCCAAGTCGGCCAGCATGGTACTCGTGGTGTCCACCAAATAACTGATGTGCCATAGGAGGGTTGTTGCCGTGCCGGGGGCGTAAGAAACGGACAATCAATTTGGTCACG
Source organism: Dicrocoelium dendriticum (assembly GCA_944474145.2). NCBI lineage: Eukaryota > Metazoa > Platyhelminthes > Trematoda > Plagiorchiida > Dicrocoeliidae > Dicrocoelium > Dicrocoelium dendriticum. Next base: position 14,700 of record CALYDF020000697.1, on the reverse strand, counting down.
CAGGCGCAGCGAATACGTGAAAGCATTGTCTGGAACTCAGGACAGATGCTTACCGGCTCTGAGCTGCAGGAAATGACTGCATCGTTAGCGAAGCACCCCTACAACATGTGACAGTCTGGGATTGTCTGAGTGCTACTGAGTACGTGCTCGTTTCCAATACGTGCAACTGACTCAGCAGAATTTGTCGTGCAATAAACGTGCCTGTGTATTCAGTGTCTATTTGCTTGCCACTTACTGTACGCTGGTTGCATCTTTATTCCTCAATACCTGATCTTGCCTATAGTAGGTTTTCTCCTACTACTTACTAATGCTCGTTAGCTATGAGCTGTCAGTAGAATACACAAGACATCTGCATAAAGTCAATGTTATGGTTAGATAGCTGGTTGGTGATTAAAAGGTTATGCCCTTAAGTATCATGTAAAGTAACGCAGTGAATTAAGTCTATTATTGAATAACGCCAGACTGGCCATATCGCGTAAATTATTAGGAAATATTCATAGCACCGCTGAGATGGCATTATTCAGATACAATGTGAAATTAATGTAGCACCAGAGTAGAAGCAGATGCTCAGCATTTGTTGGTCCAGTGGATGTTTGCAAAGCTTCAGCCGTTACGAAATATGGTTTGTAATTACTGCATAATAGACACTTTCGAATTTATCGAGAGGTTATTTGAATGCAACCTTGTTAACAGAAGGATGATATCATTCGATGCCCAGTCGCTGTTCACAAAAGTTGCCTTGCTCGGATTCGTGGATTACGTATGCGAGCTTGCTCGGCAACTGCCCATATACGCAACCTATTCGGAGCATTTGCTAAAGCAAATGCCAGTTTGTTGCACGTTAAATGTTTAGTTCAACTTCAATGGTGAAATATACCGTCAGATTGACGGAGTGGCAATGGGATCTGCTTTGGTCCGCTGCTGGTCGAATTAGGCGGAATCTCTGTTGCTGTGACACCGGGATGTCGTTGCTCTCGAGATATTCCATATGGGCCTCTGCAACTATACGTTGCAGTACTTCGATAATACTGGGATGAGAGTACTTGGACGATAGTTCTAGGACTCCGAACGGTAATCACTTTTGTAAATAGGAGTAAATAATCCATGTTTCCACATTGTGTTAACCTGCGTCTTGTCGAGACATGGTTGAAAGGACAGCTAGTGTTTCGGCAAGTCTCATGGTGGCTGTTTTTAGTGCCTTTGGTTGGAAGTCGTTCACGCTAAGCAAGCTCTGTGCGCGCAAGTACATTATCAATTTCATCATATTGACTGCCGTGAACGATACGTGGTTTAATCCTGGGGGCGATGGAAACTGGGACAAAAGCTGATGAAATGATGATTCTCACCGGAAGGGATGGATGAAGGGTTGGCTAGGCACGTTAATTACATCTTGTGTGGTTTTTGCAAGAGCATCTGTTCCAGGTAAACCCGGGATGCCGCGATTGATTCTGCGTGGCTATTTGACGTGTTTATACAAATTATTTTTATTTTTGCCCTGAATTTCTTCACTACCTTCTTTTTATGTTGGCGTTTATCTTCGCGGATCAACGTTCTGCCTTTGTTTCTTTGAGTTGTGTAAGCACCCTAGTTCATGTTACTTGGTGAGACCTTAAGTGTCCCAGGCTGAATCGCTTAAGTCTATGCATTTCTAGTACTGCTCTTCAGAATGGAATTCACTTAGGTCTAGCGAATGCCCTTTGTTACTGACGCCTTGAAACTAGCTCAGTGAATTTGCTGAAGAACAACATCCAAGTGACACCAGGCGGCATCTCGTTTAGGAAGGATCAGTCGGTTTCTTGAACAAGGTTATACAATATATCATAATGTGTAACGACATAGGTTTCCAGGTTGTTTTCACTAAGGTATTCCGACTAACAGATGTAACGGAACAGCAAAATGGCATGACCGCTACGGCCAGGTAGTGCATCTATTATTACGTTGTTAACCAATAGTTCTTCTGTAGAAAGCACAATGTCTAAAACATAGGGCGCGTCGCCATTTCGGATCCACTGGGAAGCGGTGTCATGATTGTACAATAGTACATCGATGATCACTTCCTGCAAATCAGCCTTGAATTATTTGCTTTGCGATGATATAACTTAGATTGCGTGTAGGTTGAATTCCCCCACCAGAAGCATGTGACTGTATGGTCCTGTCAGTACTTGTTTCAGCACAGAAGCTAGGCGCTGATCCATTTCCAAGCTGGACATTGGAGGGCGGTAAATAATCGCCAGCAAACGCACATCACCACGTATTAGGTGCATACGATACCAAAATTAATCGATGAATTCCGTATCTGGGTCTTCAATTATAGCACCAAGCAAGTGCGATAAAAATACCGGAGCACACTCTACTCTGCTATGTCGATAGTTTTGTATGGAAGTCATGCAGGGTAGTGCAATCTCAGTATCCATGATCTCCTTGTTCTGCCACGTTTCCGTGACCATAACTAGGTCCCGAGGCGTGGAGACCTGACGAATACGACGTTTGGTTATCTTGATGAGAAGACCTCGCACACTGGTATACAAGCAAGTGCAACTTGTATTGTCGGCTGCGGTCGTATTTTTGTAGGACAGATAACACAGGCCCTAGAGGTAGTTCAGGTTGTTGTATGGTGCTATCAGTGCAAGCAATAGGTGTTAATCCTGTCTTCCTTCAGCTGTCAGTGTTTTCTGTACTGTCAGTTTGCTGAACTAATCGGTGTCATTATTGTATTGTGAAGCTGCTTGTTCAGTGTTGCACTTTCTATCTGTGATTCGGTGCCTATCGCTTTTATACTTATTTCGGATGGCAGCATTTTACGCTTTCTGTGCCACATTTGATCACATGTTCTGCCATCATTTCGGAGTGCAATGACAATCTCATCATTCGGGGACCACACTCTTATACTTAAGTGATAGCGGTAATCTTGGTATCGAATTAGCGATAAGATTTTCAAGTGAGAGCACCTCACGAATAATGCGCCATTCATCTTAGTCAGGCGCTTTGGCTTCTACTTCGCTTAGTGTCCAGAGCTCGGGGAAACTGTGAACAAGGATAGATTTTTCGTCTTGTTTCTAACGGTAGTCAATTGGATTTTGTTTGTTTGTTTGAATGTTGATTTGCCCTGTTTAATTGCACATCAATTATGTTTCGGTTATCTGATGTTCTGGTTTTTGGATATGCTGTAGCGCTGCTTACCATGAAGTGTTCTCTGCCAACTTGGCGGGTGATCAGGCTTATTTCACTTTACTCACCCACGACACTACAAAATTCATACTGTTTGGCGTTCAGTGAATACCTCTCCTCTCGCCTATCAAGTCGATGCTTTGAAGGTAGAGACAGTGGTTGCTAGTCGCGACGAAGACTGCTAGTATTTCGAGTACGGTAGGCTGAACTACACACCGAACAACTGTCAGTGTCAAAAGCGCAATAAAGAAAAAAAATATTTCGACAAGATAATCTGAATGCCGCTGTTTCGCGTATTTTTGTCAGCCTTTTGCATAAACTTAGCTGATTATATATATATATAAGGCATACGGAGGTCATCAGGCTGTAATACGCACTACTTACATCCATATAGGCTCTACATGAATGATACATTTGTCGTTGTACACACTGTCGAGCGAGCAGAACAACTGATGCTATTACTAAGCAAAGGTTACCCTGCAGTCGAATTTATTGTTGAAAGCGCATCTTGCAACGCCTTCCAATTTTAGATGTTCGTTTAAAAGAAATCTAAATGGCACATTACCCTCTGTCGGACACTGAGTGTTAAGTGAACTAAAAACGAGCTCCGATTCGTACCATCTATGGGATGGCTAGTTAGCTAAGTTTAGAGGAAGCGATTACATGTGAGCTGTAACGCGTCTGCTCTACAGTAGGCAAAAATGGACGTGCGTATTAGTTCCTATAAAAGCACTCAAATCGGGAAACGCGAAAACCGGGAAAGAACGAGTGCCTGACGTTCGTAAGAGAAAAGTGTTCAATAACGATGCCATTCAAAGGAGACTAACATTGCAAGATATTCAGATGTCACCTCTGTCAGTCGATAACACAGGTAGAACACTGCTGATCAGGTGGTTCGGCACCAAGTTAAGAAGTAGCTGCTTAAAACCGCCCTTAATATGACAAACGCTTGCGCTTAATTATAGGCGTTGTCTGCGTACTGGGCCGTTGCGAACCCTAGAAATGCATTGCAAGCATGCATTGTGGATCCATTGCCATCGTCCATCAAGTCTTCAGGATCTTGCTGTTTTCTGATGAAAGCATGCACCAGCTTAGCTTGCACGTCGGCAGCAATGGATGTCACCACGTACAAAATTGGACACGTACTTGGCTGCCTGTAGTAGTTGTCAATAGCTGGGTTATCGTACGCGAAACCCGCTAAAAATCATTTACAACAAGCTGCAAGTAATTCAAAAAATTGGAGAATATCGTTTAACTGGTTTCCGTATTTACCTGAACTGCCCGAGTGAACTTCGTGCGCCTCCAATATATATCGGTCCTGCCTTGCTGCCTTTGGTAATGATGTGACGTTTCGCGATGTGGCATTTTTTGTAGCAAGGTGGTGTTTCGTTGTCGAGTGATGCGAAGGACGCATCCTTAATGCCAGCAGTCTAATCGCTGGATGTAAAAGAGAGGTTCCACCTGCATTAGTAATCATTTTACTGATCCCAGTTTGTGAGCCGCTTCTGACTTCCAGACTGGTGTGGATCAAATCGCACCTTATATCTAGGGTAAACCCAAAGGAATAAGACCGGGAGGCATGCGGATGGGAACCACGTTTCATCAACGGAGCCGGTCCACACTCCTTCAACTAGCAGAACAGAAGCATTCCGGTCTAATTGGAAATTATGCACACCAGACGTACCCATGGCGGTTGCTGGACAGTAGCCCGTTCCACACAGGATGGAACCAATCTTTGAACCTAGCGCCGTCACGAGGACGGTGCACCGCGTCCCCACCAGCAACGACCAACTGTCTCCTAGAGCCAGTATGGACGAGATAGTGGATTTTGAGCAGGCTTACCGTTTGCTGCTCTGTGGTGCTGCATTCCGCGTAGTTCCATAGCATTCAGGAGTAACAGCACAAAAAGCTAGGTATATTCAAAGCATAGGATGGCAACCTAGTTTTATGTAGCAAAGTGTAAGTGGATTAGTGCATCATCTAGCCGCCATCTTAATATTGTTGGTATCGATGCAGAGATGTCCAATGCAAGGAGAACATGCCAGAAGTTGCATACACGGATGGAAAAAAATTTGGTCTTACTCCAAACTTCGATACTGTTCTGCGAATTGCATTGTGTAACCTCTCAGATTTGTATTTTTGCTGTTGCAGTAAAGCGCGGTACACACGTTGTGGTTCATGCATCAGTAAGGTCCTTGCAGTTTCAAAGTTGTTCCTCAAATTGTTCTGAAACCAAGGACTGCTCAAGAATATGTTCAACATTTCAATTGCATGCCATAAAAAACCTCAGACGAACTCTTTCGATCAAATTTGTTCGTCGAATGCCTAGTTTTTGAAGTAATTTACGGGTACACAAATGAGCAGTTGAACCATCGGGAAGCTAGTGTATTAAAGCAGATACAGAACCTGAGTTTAAATTTAGAATTGTCATTTAACTAAATATATAAGTATAATTAGAAACGAACAATAAATATGACAATGCGGTCGTAGTTGCTTCATTAACAGCCAGTGGCCAGCTGCCGATGGAATCAATTTGCGTTTATCTGTGTTTTCGTTTAAGAAGTTGCAGTCTGCTTTTAAGAAAATGATTGATTTGTAATAATTAGAAACTTAATTCCAATCCAGCTGAAAACACTTTACTTAGCCTAGACCATGTAATCGCACGAGACAGGATGGGGGAACTGTGCACCAGTAACCCTTACTAAACACACGGCCTAGGTTTGCAAAACTAGCAAGGGAAGGTGGATAATGGAAGACGTGCGGCATTTTACGGAAACGACACTGGACCAGTTTGTTTATCTGCAGTCTTCCATTGGTGAAATATGTGATCTTGAAGAGTCAACGCTAAGTTCTTTGTGTGAAGTGAAAACGCCAAGCTTTTCATAAGGAAATTATGTAAATTGTACTTGTGTAACATGTAATTGTAATTTATTTGTATTTGTGAAACTTTCTGTAAGGAAGTAGGTGTGGAGATCGATAAAAGGCTGTTAATTTCTTAACCAGCTAATCCATTTGGGCTAAAAGTTCACAGTTCTCTTTGGCTTAAACCTATTATCAAGCAAATAGTTATTTTTCCAGATAATTGGCTCAGTATAATTTCACGCTGTGCTTCGTGTTCACATATCGTTGATGGCAATTATAATGCGAATAAGATTAACGCAGTTTAATTACTGATCTGACATATAAATCCTACTTTGCTACTAAAACGAGCATTAGTTACTAATTTTGCATCCAAGCTAAATACTTTCTAGACGACCAACTTGAACATCGGATGATCGACTTGTAATCAAGCAAAATATCCGCTAACCTTAACGCGACAGGAAAGAATTTAGCGGGGATGCTTTTAAGTAAAACAATGCGAGTTGGCTGCGGCGGAATCAATTAACATTCGGCTGACCATAATTCAATTTGTGAAGTTAGATAGCGGAACGAGATTTAGTTAACTCATGCGATTTACATACCAGTAGGTCCTCAGTATTGAGAAATTTTCACTTCAATTGTATTTGCATTGATTTTCCGTATGGGGCAACTATATAAGTGGTAGTAATGCGATACGCTAAAAGCAACTAAAATCCGCTTAATATGTCATTGATTATTTTAACATTTATGGTTCTTCTTCTAGTTGTAATAGGACAATCCGAAGTCCCCTTCTTTTACTGTAGTAAGCCAGCGTTATATGCCGTCGGCATTCTTTCATATATTCTACTTGATATGTATATAAGAAGCATAATTATGTTGCCATTCTTGTCTCCCCAGATACTTCTAACAACGTGATTTCGAAAATCCGGGTTGAAAATTGCGGGGGTTCACCGTGCCAACTATATAGAGGACACTTTTCCAAAATATGGGTAGATATTGATTCACGTGAGCAAGCTGTGCTTTACTATTTGCTGATCAAAATGACGCTTGTATACACGCTGATGACGATGCACTTCAATTATGCCTTTTCTAACAGGATACAATATCAGTCTCGGCACCATCTACTTAACAGCAGTAGAACTTCAAACTGGAAACAGATATGTTATTTTTGATTCAGACACTTGGTGCTACAACAAAGTGCTCTCACATTGTGAATTCGAGGGAAATGGAAGTTATAACACATGGTCACATTTGATACCAGTGTTCCCTGACAGCGCTCCCGTAAGTGACACCATCAGTTCTTTAACCGCCAGCTGCCTAAAGTCGTTCGAATATCGTGATCGAGTAATGTGAATAGTATTGGAGTAAGTGTGGTAAGAACATAATTTCATCATCATAGAACAGAAAAGCATAATGAGAAAGTTGCAGCATTCATATGTAAAATAACCGAGTAACAAGCAATATATTGATAGTGTGTAGATATACAGACAAAGCCAAACTTCCTCATAAACCAAAGCTAACTTTAACAACTTTTTAGCACTATTTAAAAGAAAACAACATCTACCTAAAACGTAACTAAATATTGGTTTGTTAGAAATAAGCTAAGAACAATTACAATAAAATTATTTTGTGATCATAGTTATATGGTGATATTTTGTTTTTTTTCAGGGAGCTCAATTATTAGAATGGACATTTGAACAAAATGGTCAAACGGAGGCTTGCGTAATGTTTATGGTTATAGTTAACGAACAATTTGATAGAGTTTGCTAAATTAACACTATGTAACGATTTCATGAATTTGATAATTGTTTTTTGCATAACACACAGCAAATTCCTCAGCTTATTTTATTAACACACAATACGACTGCAACCTGCTCTGGTGCTCCAATCGAGATCATAGCCGTAGTCACGTTTAAAGCGAGCAGTCATGTGTCGCAACCATAAAGTAAAGTGGCACGAATGGTTGCTAGGAATACTCGAATTTTCGTTCTCGGACTGATTTCCGTCCTTCGCCACAACGTGTTCCTCCATTTTAAGAAAGCTGTTCTAGCGCCGTCAATACCATTCCGGATTTCGGATGTAGCGTGAACTTTGGGGAGAATAGTGGATCCAAGACACTTGAATTCAGGAACATACTCGATGAATTATCCATGTAAGGAGAGAGACGGGTGGACTGGGCGGACGACGATGAGAAATACTTCGTCTTGCTGATGTTAATTTCGAGGCCGATCACAGAGGCTGATTGGTCGACCCGATTTAGCAGTGTACTTTACTGCAGGTCCTTTTGGCCCACTTTCGTTGACTCAGATCATGCTCTGGTCGACGCAAAAATCTGTATGTGTTTTGGAGGATCCCGAAACATGAGACACCGCAAGATTGATGTAAACAGATTAACTGATTGCTCTGTCAAGGCGAGCTATAGGTCTTCACTAGCAAATGCACTCAGTTGCAATCCACCGCAAGGAGTGGAACACACTGGGCTTGTATACGGAAGGCAATGACCATTTCCGGACAGTCATGCTGCGGCCTAATCCCATGCCCCTTGAAGTCTTGGATCTCTGCTTGTTCTCTGGAGCTTTCCGAACACCGCAATGATATCCCGGCGAAATCAGATTGAAACGAGCGGCGCCGTTCTGCCAACCGGCTGCTCAAGCAAGGCCTACGCAAGCATCGCGAGACATGGCGGTCTGAGATTGCTTTAGAGATTGAGACCGCTGCTCTCTCTGGCAACACTCGCAGGCTTTTCCAACTCATTCGGTCCACTGGCCTCAGGAGGCCTGGTGTCAGTGAGGTCATTTGTGAAATGGATGAGTCTGCGATCAACAACCAACAGAGGCGTATGGACCACTGGGCCGAACACTTTCACTCGCAGTTCAACTGGCCTCCATCATCCATCAGTACATGCAGTACACCTTGTTGTCCACCCTGGCTCATCCCACTGAATCCACCCAGCGAAGCGGAAGTCTGCCTTGAGTTTCGACGCTTGAAGTGCTTCAAGGCTGCCGGCTTAGACGGACTTCCTCCGGAACTATTCAAGTACGGCGGTGTGGCGATCATTAACCAGCTAACCGCGCTATTCGCAAAAATTTGGCATGAAGAGGAAATACTCATGAGCAGGGGATTTTGATGTAATTATGTGAGGTCCATCGCAGCCAGTTTCCAAATCAGATAGTCGTCCACATGCCCGGAAAAGCACTAGACTGCAGTTTCAGCTTGTTGGGCATCGTCAGTAGTGCGCATCCATCGGATCTGTCAGGATTCGAACACATGACCACCAGCGTCTTGAACCGCCGGTCAGCAGCTACTGTTAATGTACGTCGTGTCTTTCGGGGCCAACCCTGTCCTCTGCAAAGTTCGTAACTTGCATGGCAGTGGAAGATAAGACGCGCTATATCACAGTTAGCTTGTAAATCATGACGGTCCGCAGCTGTCCCCCGTGGCCCAGTGGCATAAGCTGCTGACTGGCCGTTCAAGCCGCTGGAGGTCATGGGTTCGAATCCTGACGGAGCCGATGGATGCGCACTACTGACGATGCCCAACAGGCTGAAACTGCAGTCTAGTGCTTTTTCGGGCATGTGGACGACTATCTGATTTGGAAACTGGTTGCGATGGATCTCACATGAAAAGGAAGTGCCTTCGTCTTAGGGTGAATCAGTTATTGTCGCGATTTCCAGGAAAGGCGCTCGTACTTCGTGTGCAAATCATCGCGGGATTAGTCTTAGTTCGGTTACCTCTAAGCTATTGGCATCCATTCTGCTTCGCAGGCTATCCCCAGTACGTGAATCATACTACCGTGAAGAACAAGCTGGTTTTCGTCCTGGCCGCGGATGCGTGGATCAAATCTTCACGCTCCGCCAGCTCCTCGAACATCGCCTCATTTATCACAGGCCAACTATCGTTGCATTCCTAGACATACGCTTTTGACTCCGTTGATCGACCTACTTTATGGCGTTCCTTTCAAAAGAATGGGGTGCCGGCGAAATAGACCGCCATATTACGAGCGCTTTACCTTCATACATCCGGCAGAGTGAGGGTCTATGGCAAGCTTTCCTCGCAATTCGCTGTCAATAGCGGTGTGCGACAGGGCTGCCCTATGTCCCCATTCCTCTTCAACTTCGCAATCGAAGACGTTCTGTGGAATGCTCTAGAAAGCTTCCAACATTTTGGTCTAGAGCTACTACCGAGTGAGCGTGCGACCGACTTAGATTATGCTGATGATATCGCCTTAAATGGTGATGAGCCTCAGGGTATGCAACTCATTCTGGATCGTTTGGCGGTTGAAGCATCTAAGTATAGTATGAGCTTCACCCCATCAAAGTGCAAAGTACAGCTGAAGGATTGGCTTTCACCTGCTCCCGTGCTCACTCTCGAAGGTGCACAACTCGAACAGGTAGATAGTTTCATCTACCTTGGGAGCTGTGTTTCTGCTGACGGCACTATAAACAAAGAAGTTTCCCTTCGTATCGCTAAACCTCGATCAGCATGTGTCAACCTGAGGCAATTCTGGCGTCGTCGTGACGTCTCATTCTCACTAAAGAGCCGCGTTTACAGCGCATCAGTTCGCTCAGTTTTGCTGTATGGGTGTGAGTCCTGGCCGATTCGCGTGGGAGACATGCGTCGTCCTTCTGCGTTCGATAACGGTTGCTTAAAGAGGATCGCTCGTGTTTGGTGGCATCATCGAGTTAATAGTAATGACGTTCGATATCGCATCTTGGGGAATGCAAGTACTCCCTTCAACAAACTGGTTTTGTTGCGCCAGTTAAGATGGCTCGGTCATGTCCTACGCATGGCGCCTGAGCGTCTACCGCGTCGCGCTCTATTCGCTCGTCAAGGACCTGGCTGGAAGCGACCGCGTGGTGATCAGCCTTCCACTCGGCGGCAACACATGAAATCGCTGACGTCGTGTCTAGCCGCTGTTGGATCCGTACGTCTTCCAGGATGGGGACCCAAAGATGAAGAGTGCAACTGGCTCAGCACTCTTGAAGACAAGGCCAGCAACCGGAATCAGTAGAAGAACTGTGTACAGTATTATACTGATTCACATGTTTAATACTACCAACATTGAAAATGGCACAAAAAGAGAAAAATCGGCGTTTGAAAAACAAACTAAAAATGTTTTGTTCTACTTTTGTCAAAATGTTCCATTCTTCCTGCGGCATATTAGCTGAAGTGTGTCCCTCACTTTCAACTACCATGCCACGATGATTATGACACAGTGACTTCCCCTTATCTTCTAATCTCCATGGCTTTGTTGGCTCTATGTCTAGTTGCTAGACTGTTGAGATTAAATACATACTATAGTGATATAGGATCTTCTGCAAGGATAGCGATATCGTCAGCAAATGCTAGGTCTGACAGCAAGACGTCAGGGCTACCTTGTACACTATGATAGCCCTCAAGGGCATGATGCAGAACCCAGTGGGCTATGAAGTTGGAGAGCACTGGAGAAAGTGGGTAACCCTGCCGAACTCTAGTATTGATGTCGAATACCTCTGTTTCTTTTCCATAGACCCGAATTCTTGGCTTCGTGCAATGGTAGTATGATGTCATCAAGTTAACGAGTTTAACCGGCACACCATCGGCATGTAGGATTCTCCAGAGTGCCTCACGGTGAACTGAGTCATTGGCAGCATGAAAAGCAACGAAGCACACTAACATGAGCTGCTGGAACTGGTAGCGGTGTTCGAGTACCCGACGTAGAGTGAAGAGTTGGTCAGTACAGCTTCTGCTTGGATAAAAGCCACCTTGGTTATAGCGTGTTCGCGCGTTCCTCTCATTGGCAAAGCGGGAAAGCAAGATTCATGCAAAGGTTTCGGCAGCCACATTGATTAGGCAAGTACCTCGATAATTACTACAAGCAGTTCGGTCACCATGCTTGGGAAGTGGCAGTAGTACTGAGGTACTCCACGAGGAGGGACAGATTTCGCTCTCCGATATCAAGTAGAAGAGCCCGTGTAAATGGTCAAGGAGAGCTGGTATATAAGATTTACATATTTCCTTTGGAATCGCGTTCGCTCTAGGAGCTATCTTCGGCTTCAGACGACGGACGGTGTCTGCAATTTTTGTGGAAGATGTTGGTGAGCAGTCCGCGTCATATCCTGACTGGATGTATACACCATTATATTACTCAGCTAACGTAGTCAAAGATTTGAAGACGCTTATGGAGCTACAATGATGTATTAACCATAGATTTGTGCATTTCTTGTTTGAGTATAAATGGTAACATTGTTGGGTTTTTGCTACGCACTAATAAATTGTCCTGTACTATATAGTCTAGTATGCACAACTGTTCATTACTTGTCTGATTGCGGCGCACTTCGCCTCCGTATTTGTAAGTGACCAAGTGTCTGTAACGAGTTCGACAAGTATCGCTCCTACTGAACTGGACAGCCTGGATTGCAGCATTAAAGATGTACGCAAGCATTTAGCAGATCTTGACCAGACGATGTCTGCCGGGCCGGATGGAATCAATCCACTGATCCTCATGTCCCGATCGGCCATCATCTCGCCTTCTGTAACTGAGCTATTCAACAAGTCACTATCCACTGGAATATTACCGGACGACTGGAAATGCTCAGTCGTAAAGCCAACACCGAAAAATGGTAACCCAAGCAAGGTAGATAACTACCGGCCGATCTGCCTGACCGCTGTTTTGGCAAAGACGCTCGAGAAGATCGTTAAGAAGAATGTTCTGCAACTTCTCGAGTCGAAAAGCCACTTGACGTCCGCACAGCATGGTTTCATGAAAGGTTGCTTGTGCATCACCAACCTACTGTTGACGAGGCACGAATGGTTACAAGTGCTGAACGAAGGTTATTCGGTCGACATCATTTACATTGACTTCAGTGAGGCTTTTGACTAGGTGAACCATGCAGTGCTCCTCGACAGGCTGGCGGTGTGCGGTGTTGGCGGTTCTCTGCTTTTTATGGATCAAGAATTTCCTTGTTGATCTAAAATGGAGGGTACATGTGGATAACCATTTGACCGACTGGTATCCATAGAGTAGTGGTGTGCCCCAAGGCACTGTACTGGGGCCGATTTTGTTTCTCATCCATGTAAACGATGTGACTCAGCTACTCCAATCACCCTGTGCGTTGTTCGCAGCTGATTTGAATGTGTGGAGCGTAATCGGCATATCAAATGATTGTGACCTGTTTCAGCAAGACCTCGACCGCCTCTCCTTGTGGTCCGCAGAGGTCAATCTTCCGATCAACCCAGTCAAGTCGCAATTCATGGAGCTGGGTATTTGTCAGCACAGCCGAAGCTACACTGTGGCCGGTCAACCGTTGCAAGACCTCGGTTTACTCTCACGCTGCGACCTAAACTCCATGGACAACACGAATAGGCTTTACCAAAACAACCATCGTATGCTTTGGGTGCTTAAACGCAGCTTCAGCTTTTAGTCAGAAATGATTGTCATTCACCTCTTTGTTTTATTAATACGACCCACGTATTGTCCTATTACCTATTGTCCTATTACCCAACGGAGGTAGAAAAACCTGAGCGAGTGCAGCATGTAGCCACCAGGCTGATTCCCAACTTACGAGGTGTACCGTACGAAGACCGGTGTAAGCAACTAAGGCTGTACACCCTAGCTTATCGTCGACTGAGGGTTGACCTCATTATGACGTACCGGATATTACTTCTGGGAGATTACCCTACGTTGAGGTAACTGCTTTATCTACGCACACCCAGCAGCACACGAGGACACCGGTACAATATTATCGTACCTGATTTGAAGCGGGTCGCTCGCCAACTCTGTTGCGAACGCAGAGTGGTGAATGTATGGAACGACCTGCTGCAGCACGTAGTTGAGGCAAAGTCAGCGTCGGAATTTAAGGAATTCCTGGACAAACATTGCTAACATAATATATATCGAGCGCAACACATCATAATAGTTCTTTGTCCCTGAGTGACATTAGATGCAGCTACACAGATAAACCTCTACTTGCTGCTTCCAACCAGTAATCATTAACCAAATGTTTCATCCCCTTTCAAAAACCCGCTATTACCATGGATCTGCACGTTAAACAAACAAGTGAGAATGCCCGTGAACCGGTAGCAAACGACAATGGAAGCTCTAAATGAAGATTTTCACAAAATCTTTTCTTTTGTAGCTGGCATAAAGCCAAATCATTGACAGCGTCGCATGCGTGACCATAGTGCGTATGTAAATACGATCTGTCTCTTGGTGGATACGGTTTCTCGGTACCACGAGAAATATACAGTGTTTTCGGGGGGGGGGGGACAACACCCAATTTCCTTCTGCTTCAGTGGCTACGGTCCTAATGATCAAATGGCCAAGGTTCACTCTAATGGTAATCGCGGTCCACGTTGAGACTGCACATGGCAAATTATTCACATGTGTACTTCAGTTTCACCCTCCATAACTTTTTATTATTAGTATTATTATTATCGATCAACCCAGCGGAGCGCGCACCCTCAGTACTCGGCCCAAAGAAGGGTGTCAGTCGTAGCGTCAAAAATCGGCTAGTGTGACGGAGTTAGCCGCTCAGCACGTGAGAAAAAGCTATGCGTGAGTAGCATGGATATGTACCGTGGATTCGGAGATCAAACTGACTAAAGCATGATTTGACAGAGCGAGAGTGGATGTGCACGGCGGGTGACCTGTGATTGTGTGTTGAGAGCAACGGACGCACATCCGGTGCACAT
>CALYDF020000696.1:0-27695 GCA_944474145.2 Dicrocoelium dendriticum | reverse complement strand
AAGGAACCAATCAGCACAAGGAAAAAAGCGGACGAGTCAGCTATCGGTCAATCGATCTGTATGTGTCTGTGTTTGCTCATCGGCTCAACGGTTTAGCGGACGACACACATGTAACATAGGCGTAAGCTCGGGTCGTATGCATGTTCACATAAAGAATTACCATATTTTCTCTTCCCATCTGTACCATATATTTTCGTGAAATTTGTCGGAATACAAGGTGTATTTTCCTGGGCAATCCGTAAATAGACGGTTGGAAAATCAACCATGCCATTCAACGCAACCATCTCAAGGCAACGTACGAAGATCTCCAGTTTCGAGAAAGTGGTTTAAATCCTGGTTGTAAAATACTTCTGTCAAACATGAGTACCATACACAGGAAAAATGGCTCTGATTCTCTCCAGGCTCTCTATGGACAGTTCGGCTAACATTTAATGCCGCAGTAGCTTGTGTTTGCTAGGTGTTTGCGTTATGGAGTAAAAAAGCTGACGATCACAAGTTTGGTATTCACGCAACAGGAACGCCGTGCTGTTTACATGTCCATGAGATTAAAGTAGGTTATGTGCACATCATGGAGAAATCTGATTGACACGATCAATGTGCCACCAAAGCGCGTCGACTGCATCTCTTCTCTAATCAACCATTCGTGCGGCTTCCTTGGGTTGAACTCCTCGCGGTTGAATGGGTTATCTTGAAGCGGGCGTTCACACAAAGCGCAAAATGCGACTGCGTGAGGAGCATTCGTGCAATGGAATACGAAAGACCTTGCACCCAGCCGATGCATTGACTGTGCAATGATGCTGCCTTTAGTTTCGTAAGGTATAGATTGAATCAATGAAGGAGACTATTCCAATTGTTAGCGTACTGGCGCTAGTGAATGGACATCCAACATGTCGATCAAATCATTCTTGCGTGCTGGGTATTTCGCTGTTAGGTGTACCTGATGGAATGATGTGGGTTTTCTGTTAATCATCTGACACAGTGTTGAGCGTATTTGAATGGATGACGAATCAATTGTATTGGGCTTCGCAGTGGTTTATTGAGCACAGGCAGTATTTTGCTTCTGTCCGTGCACTCTTTTACCATTGTTTTCTGGCATCTGTCGTTAGCTGCATCTAATCTGCTTGTGGCCACGCTCCAGACTTGACCATCTCCGCTTACCGAATCCAGGGTACCTATTATTATCATTGCCACCATCCCGGATAGACCGCATTTTAACTTCTGATTGGCGGTCCATCCATTAAACCGATGGTCCTACTACTGAGTATTTGCCACAGCCGGTCGTTTTGTTAGCAGGAACTAAGGCGTATTGCAACGTACTGCAGCCCAATACGCGTTTCCGCTGCCTTCATGTATGCTGCTTCTTCATTGCACCGAACCAGATTCATTACGCGTGATCACTTGTTATGGTTAACATCTGATTTCTCATTGATCTACTCCACTGAATCTTTCTCGATTGGCTATCCACCAAAGCTGAGCGTGCTGTTGACATGATCTTATGTGTACGGTAGACAAATCTGCTTCGCAGCTGTCCGAACGTACGCCGTTTCTCCTCCGTGTTGATTCGCACCAGTCGCCCGCGCAGGACTTTCGTCTGACTGGACTCCCGTCCACAACGATCCCATTTGACCCAAGCAGTCACATCACACAACCATAGTTACAAGATGAGACGTGCTCGGATAGTGCATTGATAATCGATACCGGTGGCGGCCCGCCCCGGGCGGCATGTGACTGGGGGCGGCATGTGACGGGGCGGCATTGTTAGTACCGTCGTTCTCGAAACCAAATATACAGAGCAAATTATCCGGATAAACTGGGTTTAAATTTTTTACTGTTATTTCGTGTTACTCTAAGACGAGAGCAGAAAACAGAGCTGTGCAGTAACACTGCTCTCAGGGTAAACGGCAACTTACACTGTATACCAAAAAGAGAGCGCGAGACGTTTGAACTCGCATGCACACAGAAGCACGTTACCAAGCAATGGTTACAGCAGACGGACAAAAGCCGCAGTAAACACACACGAATGCACGCATGCAAGTAGCGGCTAGCCAGGCGCATCACTCCTTCCATCTGTGATTTGAGCTATCCGGCATGGAATCGATCCGTTGGCCATCGTTGGCGCGCAGATCGACGTAGAGGCCCTTGGTCCGGTAGTTCAGCATCGGCCACTTATGAATGGACCAGTTCCGGTGTCTGGCTTTCTGACTCACCGGTAGTCACTAAGGTTGACGGTCTCGCTCGCATGTAATCTAAGTGGCGTCTGACAATCCTCAGCTTCTGATTCAATAATCTGCCGGTTGGCTGTTTTAAAGATGGCCGGTTGCCACCCGGACTCTGTAGGTACAGGGACATATATGGGAGCAAATACTTTTACGAGAGTGTCTCTGCTGCTGTTGTCAGATCGTTGCTTTGCGCGTTCTCTTTTTGCAAACCTTCGAACCAAGAATACCGTGTAAACCAACCGTGTACACAACCGACAGCGAACATTAATTCCGGGGGATTTCTATCGGTGGTTTTGTTCGCTATGCTTCGATAAACGAAAATAACACGGTCTGAACGCACACGCAGTGACGCTGCTGGTTGCTTCATTAACATATTCTTCATTGTCTGCACAGCTTTCTCAGCCAAGCCGTTTGCTGATGGGTAATAAGACGCAGTAGTTGCACGTCTACTGCCATTTGTGATAAGAAAGGCAGTAAATTCGGCACTGGTGAATGCCGTTCCAATTATCTGACACTAGTTTCCGGCAGCTCGAAGGTTGCAAACTTCATACGCTGCTTAAGTATTGTGTTAGTTGAATTTGCTGTAGTCAGGACGTGGGCATCAGTCCACTTGGAATGCGCATCAATGATTTACCAGGTCAACTTACCACTAAAAGGGCTAAAAACAGGCTACGTCAGTCCGTTTCCATGGTGCTTCTGGCCACTTTCATGACTGCAATGGCGCATGGGGCTCAGCGTTCTGATTCTCCTGACAAAGTAAGCAACCCAGTAGTTTCGACGCAATGTCCCTGTCTAAATTAGGCCACCACATATTAAAATAGGCTGGCGATTTTATTTAGCGACTCCAGAGTGTGCATAATGCAGTTCACTCAGGATAACTGGTCGCAGCTTTTTGAGGACTACCACCTGGGTTCCCCACAGTACACATCCGCTATGGAGATTGAGTTCGGTCAACCTGATCGTATTTTCTGATCATAGATCTGATCTTAGAGTTTCACATGTGCTAAAATCAGGTCTCTCTCGGTTGCTTGGCCTAAGTCAATAAAAAGCGAATCCTCTACTCCCTATTATTCATAACGCCTTCAGGATCCCCCAAGAGCATCTCGGAGTACCGTCCCCTCATTACTTGTTTTACATGAGACTTTATTATACTCCAGAGGCCCTCGATGAGATTGAAACTGAAGAGTATGGTGCAAGACGTAGAAGTCTCCCAGAGCGGTACGGTTCCTCTAGGAAAACGTGCTCCAGTTACGTGTGACAGGGCGCGTTGTGATAAATCAAAAGACACCGTTCCACAAACCCTGGTCCGTTGGTATCAGACACTTGTCGCAGCCACTGAGCGCACCTTTACTTGTTGTAATTTTCTCTTAGAACCGAACACGCTATCAAACCGCTGTTTGTCATGGCTCCGACAATATGAACATTCGGTCCCCGGCTGTTCATCACTGTACACTGCGCTCGACTACAACGTGGTGTGTCCACGAGTGTGGGAGTTTTTCTCATAAATCCACACTGGTTGTCTTCATTCCAACTCGTATTCCGTGAGTTGCAAAATGAATGAACTGCGTCGCTTTTTATTCTCCAGCGTGTTCATAGACTCCGGAATTGTGTGCAGTTGCTTAATTGTTATAAGTCTGCCATTCAGTCTACCATCTTATTCGCTCCCCTGGAGGCAGAAGACCAACAGTGATTAAGGTTTCGCATGAAAATGACTATGAACTAATTCCCAACCGTCACCGTTGTCTGGTTTCATGGACAGAGCACTTTGGAGATCAATACAATTGGCCAGCAGCTCAATCGAGTCTATATTCCGGGGATCACATTGCTACTTGGTGGGTGGATGCTTCTCCACCGACAGAAGCTGAGGTTTCCAATGAGCTTCGCTTACTGATGGGCCACAAGTCACTTGGCCAAGAAGAACTTTCTCCTGCCCTTTTCAAATATAAATATCCTGCACTCACTCGCGAACTGACAACTCTATTCCATTAGAGTTGGACTACTGGAACCATTCCATCCGACTGCAATTTAGAGGAGGTTGGACCAGTTTACAACAAAGCAGACTGGACTATTTGCTCCAAACATCGTAGCATCAGTCTCATTTGCGTCCAATCCAAACTGATTGCTGCCTACTCTTACGGAGGCTTACCAGCGTACGGGAACAGCATTTGCGTGAACAGCAAGCTAGGTTTCGCCCGGGTCGCGGTTGCGTCGATCACATGTTTACGATTCGTCAGGTAGTTGAACAGCACCATAAGTTCAGTCGACCAACTAGAGTCATATTCTTGGATATTCAATTCGCTTTTGATTCTGTTGACAGAGTAGCACTTTGGGACTGCTTACTGAAGAGCGAAGTACCTGAGAAGTATATCAGCATTCTCCGTGTCATTTACCACAAACTTCAGGCCGCCTGTGAGTATACAGCGACATTTCATCCCATTTCAGTGTCACTAGCGGTGTTAGACAGGGTTGCCCAGCCTCTCCATTCTTGCTCAACTTCTCCATGGACGAGATCCTGGCTACTTCTCTGGATAACTCTGAGTCGTGCGGTGTTAAACTGCTCCTTGGTGACCGCCTTCGAGACTTAGATTACGCTATGATTTGCAAGTCCTCCCAAGCCGCCCAACATGTGCTCCTTAGACTGGAGATACCTGCCGCCTAATTTGGGTTGACCATCGCGCCTTCCAAATGTAAGGTCCTATTACAAGACTGGCCAAGCGCATGTCCTTCTCTCACCCTTTCGAGGCATCCATTGGAAGTGGTCGACAAATTCATTTATCTTGGTTGTCTTAGTATTAGCGGTTTGATAGATGAGATCTCCCTGCGTGCCTACAAAGCTAGAGTTGCTTTCGCTATCCTTCATCACTTGTATCTTCATCGTGCCTTCATTCTCGCTCTCAAGGTACGAGACTATGATGCTACGGTACGAGCAGTTCTGCTGTACGGCTGTAAGACTTTGCCCGTTCGCAAAAGTGATATTCAGCGGCTATCAGTCGTCGACCACTGCTGACTAAGAAGCACTGCTGGTGTTCGATGGAGGCACCATATCAGTAATGAGGAACTCCGTCGGCGTGTCTTCAAATCTAACGAACTCCGCCGATCGATTGATAGCATCGTCTCACTGCGGAGGCCTCGCTGGCTTGGCCATGTGCTTCGCATGCTTAACCAGATGCCACCATGACAAGCCGTATTTGCGCACACAGGACTGGCTTGAAAGCGAAGAAAAGGAGGGCAATGTGAAACTTGGATCCAATGTGTTAAGGCGCAACCGTTGAAGCTGGCTGCTGTCGGACCTTCCCGACTTCCGAGTTGTGGACCAAATACCCCGGGCATATCTGATTGCAAACCCTAGAGGATATGGCCAAAGACCGTACGCAGTGGCGCACTTGCTATGAGACACTTTTACCCTAACAGTTATTTTCCCTTTCATGTTATCCATTTTTTTCTCCTGGCATGCGCAACACGTGGCCCACTCATCGGAGCCTGGTGAGTGAAATGACGGTGCTGAGCGGTTCATTCCCTTTTCCTAGGCCGTAAACAAGGCGTCGAACACGCTCGTTACTCACGCGGTGTTCCCACCAGATGTGAGCCAAACTGCGAAGGCACCGATGGTCGAACGTAAGTAGCCGCTTCATGTCCGCCGATCTTAGGGGCCAGGTTTCGCAACCGTACAGTAAGGTCGAACGTACCGCTGCATTGTACACTCTACCCTTCAGGGCGAGAGTAATGTCGCGCCGTCGCCATAGGTGGCGAAGGTTAGCAAAAGCACTTCGAGCTTTCGCTATGCGGTGCGTGATTTCGTCTTCGATCCAAAGGGCGCTGATACAACTTCCCAGGTATTTGAATTTCTGAACGACTTCCAGCTGATCCCCACCAAGGGTCAGCACAGGGGACGAACCCTGCCAATCCTGGAGGAACGCTTTGCATTTCGGTGGTGCAAAGCAAAGCCCGAAGCGACTGACAGCCAGTGCTAATCTGTCCAGCGCGGCTTGACACGTCTGGGAGCTGTCACAGATGAGGGCAATGTCGTCTGCATACTCTAAGTCAAGAACTCGTTCTCCTGGGAGTAGCTCCACACCTTCCAAGTCATGTCCTGTAAATGCAATCTCCATGACTTCGTCAATAGCGAAGTTGAATAGGAAAGGTGACAGCGGGCATCCTTGTCTCACACCGCTGGAGATATTGAAGGGTGGCGACAGCCTGCTGTAAGCCCTTACTCTGCCCGTGCTACGCGCATATAATGCTTGGATAATATTTACATATTTCTCGGGCACACCTTTCCTGAGTAGACAATTCCAAAGGGCACATCGATCAACCGAATCGAAGGCACCTTTGATGTCGAGGAACACGACTACGGTGGGATTTGAGGCAACCCGCCTGTTCTATCGGGCGTTTGGAAGGCATGTTTTCAGTGAATTTTCCCGCAGAGTAACCTGTTTGCTGACACTGTGTGGTTTCTTGAGCCTTTATCAGTACCCGTCTTTTGACCACTGCACGCTAACCAGATACCGCTCACCGGTTACGTGCCGTTATTTAATTGGCACAGGCGGCTTTACTTATATCGCTCCTTGTGATTTTCTCATTACGGTGGAACTAGTCAGCGGATCTTCGGTTTTCTTAGTCTTGATGCCTCTGCTTTTGCGAAAAGAACCTGTTGCCACATCCTTGGATTTCACCTCGGCTTTATTCCGCCTTTTGCGATTCAGTGAGTTCATTTGGATACATGCGTGTGACACTTGGTATTTCCGGTTGGTGCTCTCCTCGATTACATAGTTGGTCACCGTAAACAAGTTCACAGCTCCGTTGCTTTTCATTTACATTCGCTTCATTTTCTGATTCATTTCTGTTGAGATGGCTGCGAGTGCTATCCAAAGTCGTTTGGTCCTCCTTTCGACGACTCTTCGGTCATATGTGTCTAAGCGCGGTGTCTTAAAATGGTTACAAACTCGTCCGAGGTATGCAGTGCGATATCTGTAAACGTTGATTTCATCCAGACTGTATTGGCTTGGATCCGATGTAGTATGCCTTTATGGCTTGTAGCAGGATCATACTATATAATTGTGGGGACTACTGTGTGAGTAGGACTGAGCGTTGCATGCCAGTAAAGAGCAGTCCTGTCTCTCTGGAAAGCCTGATAAATCTGATGTGTTCGCTAGACAGGTAAGTTAATTAGTTTGAAAAACGCCTGGACAGCTCAGGTCTTCCTCGCCAAGAGACAGTGGAAGATACTGTCAAGTCGCCAGACGCGTCTGTTTGCTCACCGTCTAATGTCAGTACACTAAGTAATAAGGGCACCGTTAGCGACCACACTTGTCTGTCGTCCGAATGCGCACTTAGTCGTATGATTAATGATCGTCCCGATGATGGTCAAAAAACATGGCGTGCGGACATTCAAACAATGACATGCAAGGTCGCAACATCGCTTTGCGTCCCTTTGGAAAATGATAGCATCCAGGCAGCTTGGGACAAATTTAAGTCCTACTTAACTGAGCTCCCTCCCTCTCCCTCACTTACGACTTACTGGGAAGAATAAAACTAGGGCTAAGCGACCCTAGTTCTATTCCGCTGCACGCAAACAAATTAACAGACAAAATAGATGTTGGCGAGCTTATTTATCTACTCCTGCATTATGCACCAACAAGCGTATCTGCGAGGTGCTCGATTACAATAAACATTTGTGCTTGTTCGTACAGCCACAGGTGATCTAAAACGCTTTTTTGCTTACTACAAATGTGAGGCAACATAAACTCGTCCATCCTGGTGTAGATTTCCCCGAAGGCTGTGCCGCTTTCACCGATTGCGAGGAAGGTTGGTTACTCGGTGAACAGTATGCAGCTATGAAGGTTCGACGGTCGCAGATGCCGCATATTAGCCTGCAGGCGAAGGTTCCTGAGGGCTCTTTCCTGGAGGAGGTTTCCATATCACAGACTCAAGTGCTCCGGCCTCTGCCGGTATAAAATCCCAATAAAGCTGTTGGGATGCATACCATTCACCCAAAAGATTGTACAAGTTAGCTGACGAGATTTACCCTCCTATTACGCATCTGTTTGAGAAGTCTCTACGCAGCTGCTCTTTACTCACCGAGTGTAAGGTGACTAATGTGTCCCGTTAGTCAAAAAAGTGACAAAAATCTTCATGAAAAATACAAATCGGTGAGTTTGAGGAGCGTCTTGGTCAATCCACTGGAAAAACTTGCGAGGGGCGCTCCCGAAGGACATTTAAGGACTTTGGGTTGCTCAAACCCTCAACTTGGCTTTCCTAAGGGGTATTCTTACCTTACTAAATTGTTCGCGGGTCGAGAAAATTGGGCCGAAGCTGTCGAGCGAGGGATGTTCATTGACTTTTCCGAATCTTTTGACTTCGTTCCACATTCGATTCTTCTATACAAACTGCAAGCCTAGGATATTTCTAGACTAACCTTGCGATGGATTTCAGCTTTCTTAATCGGAAGGAAGATGAGTGCTCGTGTGGATTCTGGCCTGTCTTGTCGACAATGCGTTCTCAGTGGGGTCCGCATGGTTCAGTCATTGGCCGTCTTCTCTTCCCTCTATACGTTAACGACTTACCTGTTAAGCTGGAACTGCCATCCCTAATGATATAACATTCTGATTCACAGTAGACATTCCGACTGGTCCACTGACCCTACGAACGGCTCTATATAGACTTTGGGACTGATCACTTTTGTGGCAGTTGGCCTTGCAGCTCGCGAACTGTTCAGTCCTACTTATCGGACCAAATAACCCACCGACGCGTTTTTTGCACAGTGGCAACGTAGTGCTGCGGGTGCAACTCCAAGCTGATCTATGAGTCTTTCTGTCACCCGGCTATTAGTCCATTGAATACTGGGCGGCAACTGCGCGCAAAGGATTCGGCGTGTTGTGCTTGATCCGGAGGTCATTCGGGATTATGGCGATTGACGTGTTCGTCAGACTGTTTTCGGATTTTGTAAAGCCGCACTCGGAATACGGTGTACTGGCTTGTTCGCCATGCCTCATTTGTGACGGAATGGCAAATGCACGGGTCTTGTGACCTGGGACGAAAAAGGGTGCATGGGTTTAAGGAGCTAACGTATGTTGAGATGCTACGTAAGCTGGAGATGTTTTCCACGTGTTACAGGCGACTTCGTGACCACTTGGTCCTCACCATCGGATACCAATTGGTTACATTTGTCCTGAGTTAACTGGACTGTTCCACCCAACTTGAGTGTCAGTCCTTTGTCGCCACCCATTGAAGTTGCACAAACCCTGATCTGCCCAGGTTGGGATAGCTTTTCGGTTATCGCTTAGGTCCATAGATTATTAGAGCGCGCTGCCCGCAGAAGTTGTAATGGCCCTGACGGTGAAAGAGTTTGAACATCGATTTGACGCCCTCGATCTGTACTTTAAACTATTCGCCTTCATACCCTAATCTTTTACTCGGCTGTTACACCTTACTTCTCATTAGTTCTTTTTTTACTTGCATCTCAATATTACATATGTAAGTTGCTACTCTTGACTTTCCCCATGTTTTCTTTCCTTTTCTTTTATTCACGTAGATGACACAGGAGGGCGGCATCGTTTGGTTGACCATGTGAATCGTGTATGCTGATCTAGCTCTCCTTTGACAGATCTATCCCCCGCCTTCCCTGCTGTCTCAGCAACGCTTTCGATGTTGGAACATTCACAGGATCTTCCTAAGGTTCCGGTTCCAAATGAATCTGAACTTGAACTTATATGCGTGGAAGTGTTTGGTAATCATTTCCCCTCTGTGTTTCGTATATGCTCCCGTGGTAGAACGTAGTGACAAATAAGCATTGGTTATTCCTCAATAATGGTTAACGTTGGTTGCTAAAGCAAAGGAATCAATAATATGGTTAGCACGAGCAATTGGAGGCTAAAGAAGTGGATAATTGCAATAAAGTGACAGACTTGCATGACATTGGTCAACTGAAGGAGCTGTATAATTGTCATGGAAATATAGGTAGGTATGATCATGTGAATATCCAACGAATGTTATAGTTAATTATACACATAAATAAATAGACATCATCAGCTCTCGGTAGCTCAGTGGTAGAGCAACGGACCGGAAATTCGTGGACCGAGGTTCGATTCCCCGTCGAGACAGATTTTCGTATGGAGGTTAATCGTGACTTCTACCCTCTACGAAATAGACATTTATGAATGTATCCCGATCTAAAACCTTGTAGGACTAAGGAGCACATATCTACGCATTAGAATGTTCCAGAACTAATGTTGTCTAATGATATGCACTTATCTAACTGGTGAATTATAAGCAAACGAAATGGAGCATGCACGATCATGTGATAGGTTCGTCTGTAGAGCGATATGTTCCGATACATGCTGATGCTAAGCTAATCCGGTAATAGAGGTGCTTCCAATGTAGCGTGAATCTGGGTGCTGCGTGTAACTGGGAACAAGAATATGGTGGGATCCGGAGGTATACCAAATGAACCATATAAGGAGGCAGGCATAACGAAAATAATCGAAGGACGAACTTCTTAATGGAAAATAGTTTTCTCAGAAGAAATGTACACGAATGAAGCGTGGAATGAAAACCATGATGAAAGCGTTCTTGAACTGCAACCTAGCTAACGCTTGGAGGGCTTCAGATAATAACAGCGGCATGTACCACAAAGTAAGCGGTAAACAATGCATCAGGTATCTCGATAGAAACGGATTATTGGCGAAGTGTTGCCAGTGACAAGCATATACACTGAGCGCAGAAAGAAGACGTCACTCGTGAATTGTTGACATTTCAATCGACCCCATCAGCTGCGAACGCAACATAATTATGAATCAACAGAAGTGAACATATGGAACCCGTAGTTGAAGCAAAATGACCCAACAAAACCATGGCAGTCGAACAAATTGGTTTAGTTGCTTCTGTGCACACAACACTGGGCGATAGTTCGAGATAAGTAAAATCAGTGATAGTCAGACATTTTTGACTCTGGTTGTGTACCAGTATTTTGAACGCGGTCGATTGCTCCACGAATAGATGATCCAATACAAGATGCCTCGCAACGGATGCGTCGGGACTGCGATTCATTAGTTTATCCGCACCAGTTTATTACGCTACACTTGCCGTAGCCAAGTTAGTAGGTGTTCCACCATCCTAAGGGTCAGTCCTGGCTATATAGTTGGAATTTGCTTAGCGAGCGATGGATCTTGGCAACCTCTTGGATGTCTGCGTGGATATGAAAAGATCACAACTGTTCGGCCGTACATGTTTTGGGTTGAGCTAATTCCATAACCTTATCCCAAATCAATTTGGAACCGTCTTCGGAAAGTAGGTATTCCCGCATTCGGTTATTGATGATTCCACGAATCAACTGCTGCACAAGCATGATGCCTTTGCTTCTATTTTCGTTATGGTTGGATACTCTCAGGGTCATACACCGCGAATGAGGTGATCAACAAAACTGTCTGGAGATTCCCATGTTTCCTGTGTAAGTCGGCCGAATTTGAGGCGAGCCATATAAAGGTTTGTAAGCTGACCCCATGACTTGTGCAGCATAGCTAGTGCTTACGTTAAGGTATCTTGAGACTGGAGCTCCAAAGTAACAAATTGATGTTGTCCCTTATCACCGAAAAAGTGTCTGAGAAGCTTCAGTTTCTGGTCTTCTGTGGAGTTAGAAGCCGCAGGTAGTAGGTCAAGATAGTTTTTAAACGATGTTTTCCATGGAACCCATGTACTTTTGGTGGGACGTAAGGTCGAATCAGACCAGTAAACTGTAGGAGGATGTAATTCCATGGCGAAGCCAATGTTGTGTACAAAAAGTCAAATGCATTAGCTGAAGTAAGGTCACTCCGGTAAACAAACAACTGTGATCTGAGAAGTGCCTAGCTACGTGTGTACATTAAGGTCTCGCAAAGTGAATATGAACCAACAGAACAATGAACAATGAATTTATACGGGTTAAGAAGGGTTGCTTTACAGAGAAGCAGAGAAATATGCACTTATTTGTGTATGTCTCCGCTTGTGTACACGTGTCTTTTTAGACTAGCCGGCAAGCATGCTGACTGAGTGCACAACACTAGTTTTCCTCTAAGTCATGCCGAAAAGTCTGCTGTTTCAATTGGTTTACTGTCCGTTCTAGTCTTTGGTCATGCTGGCACCGTTCGGACGCTAGTCTTGGTGGATAGCGAGTCAGACACTTCATTGATCGATTTCCACTTGCTTCAAAACATCAGCTTGCAAGGGTCCATGACGACACTAGACCTATATACCGTCGTTGGTCGATTCCATGTAAGATCGCATTCGATTAGTGTAACTGTTCAATAGATAGATGTGGGTGAAGCAGTCCGGTTACATTCTGTCAGGTCAGTCCGTCGTCCCTATAAAACACTTGGAAAAGTCAAGAGCAGAAATTATTTCTACAGATGGTTTGACTTATGCTACACGGTTCCCATAATCGAAATGGAAGATAAAGATTCTGATTGGAGATGATAACCTATGTCTGCACTGGGCTTTGGATTAGAGACAGAGGAATGCTAGCGCTCCATATGCTGTTAGAATCCCATTGGGCTGGATAGTGTTTGGTCCGAGCATCCTGCCCGATTTCAAGGTAGATCAATCCACCTCACGAATCGCTCATGGAAGATAAATTCGATTCGCTCCAAAACCATCGACCTACATCATTAATTCGAACGAAAGTATGAAACAGACTTCGACAGCCTTAACATTTTCATATTGCCATGTTTGTGAATGACAGGCGCTCACTTAAACCCAAGGTGACTTCCAAACAAAGATTCTGCGGTCATTATGAAATCGCATTATCTTGGCTGGTTGAGAGACCACGATTACCAGAAAATAGACAAGTTACACTGGTGAGACTCACACTGTTTATGAAGCGACTGTTCAAGTATGCTACGCTACTCGAAGCATATGCAAAGGCAGTGGAATGATATGTAGCTAAGCGATGCACCGAACTGGCTCCACTGCATGAAGAACAGATCAAACAATGACCTTGAATGACCTTGTCAACGTGTGCGTACTAATCGTGCAATCCTGTGCTATGTGTTAAATTGAGCTTATCCCCTCACATTCTTGTGCCACCTCTTCGGAAGTACGCTCAATCGATTCGGATCACTGAGCTATATCCAACGGGGCCTAGATTTTTGAAGTAAGTCCAACAACGCGCTGGTGCACCACAAACGAAGTCTTCGGAAGTCTATTCACTAAGGCCAAAGTGCGCAACTTTGCTTATTAGATTTCCTTCAGTACCTTCGGGATACCATTCAACAGAGCTTCTTTAAGGTCCTCAGATAACACATAAGTTAGTATGTGCACCACTGTATACGATAGGTCCAGACATTTTAGTCATCTCACGTTACCTCCATCTTTTTACGTGCATTTCGCTGCACAAAGGCTGTGTGATTTTGGCTACTCGTATGCCTAGTGACGCACCACCACCAGACCCACTGGTCGGAGCAGACAACTGAGACAGCCCAAACGGCGTGACCAGCGCAAGCTAAAAGTGCGTACCGACCATTGATCCATGGAACGGAGGAAGTTGTCAACCGGGAATCCAGTGAGCAACGAACCCAAAGTCAATCGTAGCTCAGACAAGCGGCGAACTGAGATCCTTTCGCAAATCACGTGTCCATTCTGTGCCAATTCCCATGACACGACAAATGTGAACATTGCACGTAACGCAGCTAACAGCATATGGAAAATAGGTTGCCGTTCTGTGACTTATGTACAGATAGTCCGATAATTAAGATTGTACATAAGCTTACGATAAGGAGTGAAGCGTTGGCTGTTATGTCGGCAGACCAAAAAGAACTGATCACGGTACTGGGTGGAAAAATCTCGGAATTCGAGTTGCAGATTAGTGCATTACGTAGTCCGAATTCCCGACCTGTTAAAACCCCTCTAGCAGCAATGCTACCCAGTCCAGCGAAAGGCAAACACCGTTAGTGAAAAAAACAGCAGTGAAAACAGGCCGGTTGAACGGTCTCCCAAGTCTCACGTAACGCTCCAAATCATGCAGAGTTACTCACAAATTGCACGGTCACCTCCGTCAATAGCTGGGCAACATCAATTGACCCCTACAGATAGTGCAACTAACGGCGTTGCACGTAAAATATATTGCTGTATCAGTGGCTTATCGTCCACGGAATGGGATTACGCGGAAGTTAGATATTGATAACAGAGAAATTGCTTCTCAGAAAGGCATCCGACAGATAGCCGCAGCAACTGACGCGCCCTGCGGTGTATGCGTATTGAGCACGTGAAATGTTCAAATACGTCAACGGAACATCTATCCACGTATTTCGAGTGGAATGCATTGCTTGGCGGAACCGAACACACTGTTGCATTCCAGGAACACAGCTACTGTCCGCCTGCGTTACTTGTGGCGACGTTCCAGTAGCTGCCGCAGTGTAAGTATGTGGTCCATACAGCAATGTCCTGACCAAAATCCTGCCTGCTCTTCTAAAATGCACGATTCTTGCTCCACAATGACGTGACAAAATAGAAGTGTGTTCAGTAATTATGTCACTACCGGAATTTAGCTAATACCGATGTGGTTGACACTGTCGATACGACTGGCTTTTAGGTTTATAGACGGTATAATTAACTCACTCTAGTTACCTAGGTTGGTGTATGCCTTGCATATCTGTTCAAACTGGGAGGTCAGCGCTTTGCAGAGGACCTCACTACCTTACGTAGTGGTGACACGAGAGATTATGTGCAAGCCTCACGGAAACGATGAAGGGCTGCGAGGCCGTTACGGATTTCAGCCTCCACGGAGTCAGAAAACTGTGGCCATTGCACAGCCTGCAGTATCTGAGTCGGAAGAGGTGCAGAAGCAGGGAGACAATTTGTTGTGTCGCGACTGACGCCTTCACCCCACGACCGGAAGAAGAAGTCCAAATACAGTTATACACATGAAAGTACATTTGCATATATAGCTTTGAAAGCACAATGAAGGGGAAGCTACTAAACTACACTTGATTCAACCAACGGAAGGAAAACGTCAAATGCAACGGGCGAATAAACAAGCGTGTAATCAAGAATGAATCGCAAATGTCCTTAAAAATAGCATCATGGAACCCCAAGCGTAAAGCGATCATCCATTTACAGTGACGGGCACTGGCTAATCAGAATAACCAACGGTAGCGTTCAAACAAGTATCACGAAACAACCGAGAATAAAAAGTGTAGACCCAACATTAAAACTTGTACAAAAATTGTGTAACAACGAAATAGTCCTTTAAAATAACCAAGTAGAAATGTGATGCGAAAATACCAATGGAATAAGTTATTGCAAATGGCACTGCTGAAGATGACACAGAGATGAGTGTCCATTAACAATGGCGTCTGTGTACAGTGGAGCGTTAAATAACAGTCAAGAAGTGGAAAATAGGAAGAATATAGAATGGCCGTTAAGCTCGTTTACGATAAAGGAATGTCGGTTAGCTATTATCCTAATACCATGGAACTGCTCGCGGATGTGCTCAGATCAACTGCGCTGTCCCGGATTGTCTCCCTGACGCCTAGCATATGTGGTGCGGATCAGGTGAAAAAGCTTGTGATAATTCTGTTAGTTTCTCATGCCTGGCCTTAATCAACAAGCTTAGGCTAGTCTGGAAAGGCACCAGATGCCGGCCTTTTGACCTTCCGGGTCTTGTCAGTGGTGCGCCTTCCAGCGGACCTTTGCCGGATTTCCCCCCCTCCTGCATAGCTTCTGGATGGCAGCAGCTAGTGCCAAATCGCCATAGGTGCCAGCTGCGTACATGCTTGATTGACAGCTTACTAGGATATAACACGGCTCAGCTTTCACTTCCATTACAATTGCGAACTATGCAGAGGACAGTGGCTAGTCGCACGAGTTAGGAATTGAAGCATAGCGCCTCGCCTACCGCTCCCGCTTCCTTCATTTCTAGAGCTCTAAAAGTCCACCAGACTTCCTTGTATGCACGCTGGCTCTGATTGAGTTCCCACCTAATAGCCCGTCTGCTCATATTGGGCTCAGCAACTGCCCGGAAGTATTCTTCCGGATTATAACATGTTCATCACTGCAGTGTGTCCAACAAGCATTCAGCAAGTACCACTGCAGTGCAATAAGCCGCTTAGCAGAATATGATGCCATGCTGCATGAACGAATGTCCACGAAGGGAATAAACCTAACTCATCACGCTGCAGAGATTAGTGCAAACGGCACGCGTTCAACCGCTTTGAAAGTATTGCGTGTAGGTGTAACAGCACATTAGCTCAGCTTGAAAAAGCATGTGTCCAAGGGTAACCTGAGTGAACAGAGCTGTGAGGTATGCAAGCAGATAAGCACATTACCTGTGATGTTATCAACTAGGCTTGTTTGCTTCTGTGTAAAACAATAACAAGTAGCAGTGATACGAATATGAGGAGGTGGGTGACGCTGGAGAAAAAGCTGACATCCCGACAGACGATTGCATAGTTCTAATGCGTATTAATGGAAGTGAGGCAGGGCGGAATTACGCTGTCTAATCCTTGGGACAGCAATTAAGCCATGCAGCAACTAATTCATACCAAGAAATAAAGGAAACAAACGGAGAAAAGAAAAACGGAGTATGCAGATTCAAGTTAGTCGGGACAAGTTTTTGTGTTGACACACATGAGCGTCAAGTTGACGCTCAAACCCCTTAACCGTAGATTCCCTGATAACAACTTCCGAAAGCATGTTCCAGCGCTTGATGACTCGGCGTGACAGCCAAATTTTCGTCCTAATCCGATCGGACCGCGGTTGTCCAGCTTAATGGAATGACCGCGGAGAAGATATAATCTAGCGGGACTAAATAGAGAAGAGAAATCTGGACCAAACTTCTCTATTAAGACACCGTAGGTATGGATTATGTCTCCTCTAAGCACACGATAGGTTATTGAATGCATTCCAAATTTAGGCAGATGCTCGGGGTACGTCTGTCCCTATAATCCCTCAACCAACCTAGTTTCCCCCGTAAAACCCTCTCTAGCTCCATTTTGTCCCGGACAATGAAGAGTGGGCAAGCCTGGACTCTGTATTCCAGGTGAAACCGAGTGAACGCCGAGAACAAAGAAAAATGTCGCCCATCAAGATTCCGAAAGCACAAAAGGAAATCTCTGCTTGCCGCCTCCTTACAGTTATGACCGGAATGTAAAGTTGAAGAGTGTGCGACACCTAGGTCAATCTACCTAGGTACACAGGGAGTTCGACTCCATCGAAAAAGTACTTCCTAGGAGAAAAACCTGCTCCAATTCGAAGAACGGAGCACTTTCGCTGTTTTATGGGCAGTAACCATAAACTAAACCAGTCCCAGAGCCTATCCAAGGCGCGCTGAATAGCATCGAAACCCACAGGAAAATCGACAATACTCCACAGTTTGAAGTCATCAACAGATAGAAGCGATGGTACTTCCAGCTCCGCGGGTAGGTCATGCACATAGATAGAGAACAGCAGAGGTTCAAGGACGAGCCGTGCGGTACGCCACTGAAGACAGATTGCCCAAACGATAAACTGTGGCCTACTTGTACGCACTATTCTCGACCATTCAAAATGGTAGTCATTCAGTGAAGCGCGTGACCGGATATACCGTAAAGCTCAGCTTTTGTGCAAGCAGCATTTGGGGTACCGTGTCAAATGCTTTCGAAAGTCGACGAAAAGCACGTCCAATACGTGGCCGTTGTTTTTCACCAGACAGTTCTTTTGCCAGTCCGTTCTCACTGCAGCTGATGAGAACATCTAAACCTGAAAGACTGTTCTGCTTCCGACTTTGCAAGAAACTCTACGTGAACTGCATTTCTGATAACAGAACCACAAGATATCGTCCACTTAAGGTTTGTAATAGGGTAACTGCGCTGTTTCTTCGTATAGGCCTTGTTTTTTCATCAGCATGAGCAAATCCGCTAGTATGGGACCTCGTGGACTGTCAATGGCTACTCCATCAATTTGGCAACACGGTATGTTTCAGAAGTGGTAATCGACATGCTTTGTGTATAGAAGGAATGATTCTCTTAAGAACTCAACCGGTATCGGTAAAGAACACCCAGAGCTTTCTGATAATTCGCAAATGTAGTCAACGGTCTGGTGTAGCAACACCTAAGTAAACAAGGATTCCACATCTGAAGAAATCAACGCGTTATCGGACAGGTTCATTTTATCAAGATCTTTGACTAGGTCGAAGGAATCTTTGAAGCCATGTAGATTAAACTGAGTACTTAGCGGAGAAAGTACATGAACCAAGCTAATTTATGTTGGGGTGCGTTTGTCATCGAGAAGATCGGTCTGAGCGGCACTCCGCTCGTAGGCATTTTGAAAGCCCATGTAGGTACGGCGCAGTTGATCTACTCGGTTTTAAACTCTTACCAGTAGCTTTGTTAACCAACTGATACTGATGGAACATTTCTGAATGGCTAATGATGCGGGATTCGAGCGCAGTCACATCCTCCGCCTTCTCGAGTAATTTAGATTTGTTAGTTTCACTGAGTATGAGGTTCATCTTCTCGATGTATGCATTTTTAATCATGACTACAACTTATGAGGCTTTCTCCGATTTCATTACACCGACAAGCTTGTCGCGAAATTCGCGTAACGCTCATAGGTGCCCGTTTGTAAGGGCGCACTTTCTTTTATTGACGCCTTTTTACTTCAAGGGCAACGCCGAGCAGTTTGTTTCTAAACCATATAAGCTTATCGGTACTAGTTGACTGAAGGTTTGTCAAAAGAGTTCGCAAACTGAATCTCAATACACAATCTTATCAATCGTATAAAAGACACTCGGTAATCCAGCCCGAAAGACAATGCTTCTAACTGCAAAGCATCAAAGTTCACTTTTCAAAGATTCACCACATATTTACTGGGGTCACAAATGCATGGTTCGTCATCTTGGTTGTTTATAAACGATGAATGAAGTATCATTCATCTTGGTACACTCGATAGTGACTTCACAAATTTGGGCGTATATAATCCGACAGCAGAGTGACAAGTTTTCGACTGCAGGCAACAAGCGTGCGCGTGCTTCTAATAGATCATCAAGTATTGCTCGCGCGGTCTCCAGTTTGGTAGATGCGACGCGTCTGAGATTGGCTGCAGAAGGTAGACGCTTGTTTCTGTATAACGGTTTCAAAATCGCTCGAGGATAACGAAGTAGGCAAACACAATCCGACAATTAGTTAATTTCCACACGTATGCGAATAATAATGCACCTCATATTGGCGATACGATGAAGCAGTTTAATGGAATCAGGGCATCTCGCGTCATAGAAATTTAAACAGTTAGTTTCCCTCAGTAATTTGGAAAGCACGATGGGAAGACGATGTTCGGCGGCTTCAAGACTTCGTATCGTATAGAACACTGAGTTCCCGAATGAAGGGGCATGTGCCAAAATGGGTTCAATGCGATATTATGCATCAAGCAATTCCAATTCACACTATGGTTTGCAGATCGAGAATACACCATGCTGACTGACAAGTAAGAATTAGACGTCACTAAGTTGACAAGGTACATATTCCACTGAGCTTGTGCAGCGATCTTCGAGCACTCCTTGGAAAAACGACAAATCTTACCGCTTTTATATAGCCAACTAAACATGCCAATGCAGCCATCTTGTTGTTTCAAGTAAGTTGGTTGCATGCCGATGTAGAAGACAATGTTATGCAACTTGCTGGTTAATTTCCCATCAGATCCGCCCGCCCCGGAATGCCTCCAAATCATGGACGGGGTTTCCCCGCCTACGTCCATCCACGCTAGTGTAGCTCGTCATCCATATTTTTACCTCTCCAATTGCAGCTGAAATCAGCTGCCATTTGCTTGAGTGTAAGCCAAATTTTCTAAGTGACTTTGTTACGGTTAGTACTGGGAATCCATGGGTTCTCCCCGACAAACAAACATCAGAGTTGAAAATGTTTGCTGATGATCTATCCTTAGCATTACTACCTAAACTGGACCCTTCAGTCTGTGTCATTGCCGATCATACGTCATTCATCTAGGTACTTAATTTGACTAACAGTGTTCTTTCCGGCGAGAGTTGAAGTGCAACTAGAGTTCGTTATCACAAATCATGCCTGACTGTTTTTCGTATAAAAGCGCCCCAATCTGTAAATCAGATCATTGCATCATAAAAGCGTGCCCGTCGTTTATGGTGATGCTCACTCAGGTTCATTGGTTAATATGCCCTTCAAAACTGCGAGACAACAATATTGTTCAGCATTCAGGAAATTCTGACTTCTACTGATTTCACAGCTCTCAACAACGAAGAAATGTCAATTCAGTGTGATCATTTCACTGATTATCTTAACCATAGCTCGGATTTTGCCACCCGTTCGAAAGCATTTACCTACTGGTAGGTAGAATTTCCTCAAAAATTTAACACGGTTGCTCGTGTTAAACAACTCTCTAGCAATAAAAACCGATTTCAGGACTGAATAATTTATATATCATGGCGGTTTTATGCAACCACAACTACCGAAATCTATGGGGACTTTTGAAGCAGCTGTGCGGTACTAGCTTTAATTAGCAGATTAGATCTGTGGATGTAGATAGACTGTTCTGAGTTCTAAAGTTGGACTTGGAGAATTCGCTGGTGGTTGGGTTGCTACAAGCAACCTCTATTGAGACCTCGGTTCCCTTGAGGTGGACGGCGGTCATTCCGATCACAAAGACCGTAAGTAAAATGGAAACATTATAGTGTTGCTCATCCCAACACTGGCACCCCAAGACCGCGGTTACGTCCTGGTTGGGACTCATCAGTTGGAGATAGCCTGAGTTGGGCTGGAACACTATAATGTTTCCATTTTACTTACGGTCTTTGTGATCGGAATGACCGAGGTCCACCTCAAGTGAACCGACGTCTCAATAGAGGTTGCTTGTAGCAACCCAACCACCAGCGGATTCTCCAAGTCCAACTTTGCATTCATTTCCGCTGGGCCAAGCGTTGCTCACGGATCTCAGTGGCATAGTGCTTATGGCGTCAACCATGAGCCACTAGGCTCTGAGTTCCAGCCCAACTCAGGCTATGTCCAACTGATGAGTCCCAACCAGGACGAAACCGCGGTCTTGGGGTGCCAGTGTTGGGATGAGCAACACTATAATGTTTCCATGTTCTGAGTTTTGTTGTTCTTCACGGGATGCATCCTCCACCTCTTCATTCTCTCCACCTTTGTTCTTTGGCTCAGGTCCAAAAATTACATTCCAACACCTTGAAGTCAACCGTGCAATCGGAAATTTGAATTTAAGTATTGCTAGTGGACCCGATGCCCTTTAACCAGATCAGAATACCCGGGAAAATCTCCTTTCACCGGATAACAGTGCACTTACATGGGAGACGGCTTGTTCAATTGCTCGGCAACCAGGGAATCGAAAACAACAACTGTCCTTATTTAATCTACCGGCTCCGTCCTGCAGTGTACACTTGGTGAAAAGGAAGATATTGTTAACAAGGATATCCGTAGACGAAAAACCTTTGGTATACTATCAATGGGCGCATCTGGATGTCGACGCCAGGAAACAGTGTACCGAAATTGTGGGAAGTTGGGTCATTTAGCACTCGTATGCAGGTCAGTCAAGCTAAAACTTGAAATGCATGGACCAAGAGCAAAAGTAATGAAAGCGGTAGATTATGGCGAAGAAAATGAAGTACAGTTACGTTCGGTATGGCTGAATACTGTGTCCGATCTACTTTCAGCAACATACGCTGTGGAGCTCCACATCCTAGGGCAGAAGGTTGTGATGGAGATAGATCCGGAAGCCACAGTGACAACATTTAGGCCAAACGCCGTAAGCATTTACCCGCTTGTCATCATGCACATCAAACCTTCGGATGCACACAAATGAGCTGATTCCTGTTCTCGGTAAATGTCCTGTATATGCTTAGTGTAGTATTGCGATACAACACTTACGGTGTACGTAAAATAGGAAGATCGACCGAAGTGACTCGGGAGAGACTAGATATACACATCTGCAAATATATTGAATATATTTAACATAGTTACTGAAATTGCTGGACTGTAGGAAATTTTGAAAGAATTTGGGTAGCTAAACAAGTTACTGCAACAAGCTAATTGATAGAAATTGCCGAACCCATATGCAGCAAATCATGAAAACTACCGTATGCCACATGGGCCGGATTAGAACATTTAAATCGCTTACAAACTCAGGGAATTAAAATACCTGTGCAATTTTTCATCTGGGGTACTCCAACGGTAACGCTTGGCACACCGGAAGGCTCTGTGCGAAGTTGCGGCGAATACAACATGACTGCAAACCAGTCTCCCATGATAGTCAGATATACGTTACCATGCATTGAAGACCAGTATGCAACACTTACAGGTGGTGAAAAATTCATCAAACTTGATCTCAATTAGGTCTATTTACAAATGGAGTTCCGTGATTCTTCCCAATAACTTTCTGATATCAACACACACACGGGACATTACCAATACACCTGTTTACCTTTTGTATCAACTCTGCATCCGAAATCTTTCAAAAGATGCTTGCTGATTGAGTGAGGTATATACCTTTCCCACTTGCGTATTTGGATGCTTTTCTCCTTCCTTGCATTCTCCCTCCCCCCAGCAAACCGCGCGCCATCATGGCACCACCAAGCTTCACCGAAAGCAACCCGATGAGAATGCTCACGAACTGGCAGCATAACGCTGCAAAGCCATAAATGAAAATATTCGCAAATGCATCTCTAGCCTGATCCTGTAAAAACTCAAACAATTGACAGCTTCGCACGCCTGAGCCAGTTGCAATGTAAATATGATCCGTCCCTTTGTGGGCTCGGTTTCTCCGCACCACGAGAATTATACCTTTATTATTATTATTATTATTAGTATCATCATCATCATCATCATCTCCGGACCCTCAGACGCGAAACACCTACGAACACTCTGGTGTGCTTGAAGATTCGGCACGAAACGGATTTAAATTGAAACAAGCTGTGTAATGTTCTTTCTTCATCTGTGTACCATCTTGAATATGGGCTTGATTAGGTCGGTTTACATTTTCTAGATGACAAGATAAAACCCATTTTAGAAAGACCTGAACCCGGAACCAATCATGAGCTCCATTCGTTTCTAGGAATGCTATCTCATTACCGGCTTTTCTTACCTGATGCATCCACTATGTTATCTACTCTGAATAAGTTACTCCATAGCAATGTACAGTAGTGTTGAGATCCACGACAACACAGTGCGCTAATCCAAACCAAATAAGCCCTCGCCTCCTCACCAACGTTAGTTCATTATGAGCCTGGAAAGCCCCTAGTTCTCCGACGTGACACATCTTCTTGAGGTATGAGTGGTGTCCTGTGCCAGCGCATAAAATCGTTGCGTCCCATAGCATTTGCAACACGCACTATTCAACCTGCGGCAAACTATGATTCACAACTAGAGAATGAATCCGCATCGGTAATCTTCGGTGTGAAAATGTTCAATTAGTACCTATGGGGGAGTTATTTTGAACTTCATATAGACCACAAGTCATTAATATGATTCTTTGGAGAGACCAAAAATATACCACAAATGTCTTTACCAAGAATGCAGTTGTGAGCTTTGACGTTTAGCACAGACAACTGCAA
Source organism: Dicrocoelium dendriticum (assembly GCA_944474145.2). Classification (NCBI taxonomy): domain Eukaryota; kingdom Metazoa; phylum Platyhelminthes; class Trematoda; order Plagiorchiida; family Dicrocoeliidae; genus Dicrocoelium; species Dicrocoelium dendriticum. The sequence continues at coordinate 3,941 of CALYDF020000696.1, read as the reverse complement.
AGTTACCGACTGTTCCGGAACTAGCAGTCAAACAGTTGATGCCCTGAGCCGTCAACCATTTGCAGGAACATGACATGAGCCAGACACTCCGTGAATAGGTTCGCTTGATGCAGCATGTAGATGCTGCTGTAGATGCTGGACAAAACCATAATGCGTCAGCACTTTTGTTCCTCTGCCTCATTTCTTGGACTGACTTTTCTACACCTTTCGGATGAGACGATCTGATGCAGTTAGGAAACGTTATCCGCACTGTAGAGTGCACGCAGAGTTGCACCACATTTGAAATGCTGGCTAAGTACTATTCTGGAAACGTGCAAATTCTGAGGAGCACTGCAAAGTTTAAGTCAGCCCTAATTCAATGTGTACTATCGGTCACATACTGGTTGTCTACCCGCGCGCGCACACACACTTCGTGAGACAGATTGATCAGCTGATCGATCAATGGAGAACAGGCTGGATGTTTGTGAGGATGGATGCAAATGACGGATAAACAATGAATTACAAGTTGTTGCATAGCTGCCTTGGAAGTCAAGTCAAGCATTATAAACCTTAATGGGTTGCTTTTCAGCATTTAAACCATAATTGCGGACGCCTATATGAGAATGTCAATATACATGGTTGAAGAGAAAAGCGGGAAATATGCACAACTGTTACTCCAACAACTGCTCGCGCAGCCTGTTAGTGACTTTCGCTTGGTCCACATGCAAAAATGAGTTCATTGAGTTCATTGAGTGGTAGAGAGCAGAAGGGAGGTCCCGTGTCAGCTCCTTCGCTTCCAGATCTTTCAAGGATTGCAGGCGAAGTGGCTGTGTCATAGCTCAGAATGTAGTATCAGTCCTGCAGGATCCTGGAGTACTCAGTAGGAAGATGTCTAGCAAAAGTTGGAAACTCGCTTCTGACTGCGCATTGAAAATCGGGTCCGGCAGTCGGTTCCAGTCATTAATTACTCGAGTACAGAGAGAAAAATCTGAGCGGACTTTGAACGTCCTTGGTTTAAACAGCCTCCAGCTCTGACCTCGAGCCGAACTGCCAGGTCTTAGCTGAAAACTGCATCAGCTCGTTTCACAGTTCACTTAGAACAGATGAGGTCTCCGCGACGTCGTCGATGGTCTAATGGCAAAAGGTTCCTCTTCTGTAGTCGGGCGGGATACGGGAGTTCGCGTAGCCCAAGGACAAATTTCGAGGCACGTCACTGAAGTTTTTCCATTTTTTTACTTTCATGCTTCGATAGAGCGGCTATGGCCGGAAGTCCGAATTCAAGGATGGGACGGATAAGGGACGTGAAGAGAAGTCTAAATTTCTGCGGCGTCATTTTAGAGAATGTTCTCCTTATGACGCACCACATCCTGTTCGCCGAAGCAGTTTTCTTTAATGTGTCAAGGGTAGTTTTGAGATCAGAGGATACTATTGTCCCCAGGTCCTTTTCCTGTGTGGCAATCTTGAGTAGGTGTCCGCGAATGTGATAGATGCCCAGTGGTTCAGCAGCACCTATGGAGAGGACAGAGCACTTATGTTTGTTGATCGGCAAACCCTATTTGATAGACCAAGAGTGTAGCAGATCAAGCGTTTCCTGTAATCGGTCGGCGTCCTCGAGACTGGACACTTCCGACCATAGCTTGAGGTAGTCTGCATGGATCAGACAGTCCATTTGTAGCATACTCGGTAGGTCATTGATATATATATCTTGAACAATTCCGGCCCGAGAACGGAGTCTTGTGCTACGCTACTGAACATAGGCACTGGAAATTGAAGGGTATCGTTTACTTTGACTAGCATGTTCCGGCCTTGCAAGAAGTCACTGATCCATAGTAGGAGGTTCCCTGTTATGCCAATTCCGCAGAGCTTAGAGAGTAGTTCCCTAATGAGGGATTCTGTCAAAAGCTTTGCTGAAGTCAATGAAGACCACATCTAAACGTTTTCCAGCGTCCGTTGATTTAGCACACTTCTCTCTAGCGACCAGCAGGTTAGTGATGCAGGAATGTCCCTTTCGGAAACCATGATGAGTAGACGAAGTGATGTTCAGATCTTTGCAGTCTCGATGGATGACATATTTAATGAGCTTTTATCTGATCTTGCTGGCGACCGACGTCCAACAAATTGGCCGATAGTGCGCTGGGTCCTGGCGGTTTCCACCCTTGTATTTCGGCATAACTACACCGGTCTACCAATCGACAGTTAGTCGACCAGCTTTAAGAGAGAGCTGAAAAATTTGACAAAGTGGGACGGCAATGAATTCTGCTACCATCTTGAGAAAATGGGGGTGTAGCCAGTCTAGGCCTGGTGAGAGATAAGGCAAAACAAGATTACGATACGATGAGGTTCGGGAGAATAAAATTCTGGATTTTGAACGTGTAGCAGAGAAAGAGAACGTTTTGGAAAGATCATTGTGAAGTGGATGGAAGCGGTCAGTTAGAACCATAGAAGAAACTTCATTTCAGACACCCTGATGTATAGAAACGATCAAAGCAAATTAAGTAGCTCAAGGCTAGTCGCTTCATCTAGAAATATGTCTTATAGACCGCACCAGTAAGGTGTAGTCTTTCTGGAAGCGTCCATGGAAAGTGACAGGAGAGCAGTATGACCAATGGGAATGATTCAAGGGGTCACAAACCTGAATATTAAATTACGAGGTACTGAAAACACCTTAACTCTAACAAGATAAAAGGAAGGTTTTCTTTTTGAAAAGTTGTACAGACATGCGTGGACCACCAAAGTTCTGGGACCAAAGAAAGCCAAGATATTTGAAGGTGGAAAAGCTGGGTATGGTATTTTCATTCTCAGTAAGTGTGAGGGAGATATCCATGACAGACTGTGACTTATCGCACCGGCGAAAAGAAACTATGACTTCACTGCGTTTAAAAGCGTTAAATGTAGGTAATCTGGATGAAGACCACTCCACCCGATCTTCCATAACACGTTGAGGTGATGGGGAATCGTAGGTAGTGGGGGCTATACACCCCAGCACCACAACGTCAGTATATTTAGACCCTATAAACGTGGTTTCCATAAGGAGACGCTAATTTACAAGGAAAATAGAAAAAAGCCATCGGATCGCTCTCTACAGCTACAGTTGGCACGAAGGACAAAGGATTTCTAACCGTTCCACTTGGTGAAGTGAATACCATCCGTAAAATAGTCACGTATGAGATTACACACACGCGGGTGAACTCCATTTTCTGATAGTAGATTTAGCAACATTGACCTTGAAGCTTTACAGACAGATTTTATATCATTGATGAGTACTATTGAGGATTTTGACATAAGTTAGCTAATACTTCATCGTCGCACCCATGTAGCATGCTAAGACTAGTCTGAAAAAGCGCCAGACGTCAGCGTTTTGACCTTCTGGGTCTCATCATTGGTGCGCCACCCAGTGGTCATTCGCCGTGAACCGTCCCCATTTCCTCAGGTTGCCAGCAAATAGTACCAATCCGCAACGGTTGACAGCTGCGGACCTGCGTTCTTGTCAGTAGAATATGGTATAGCCCTCCCCAATTTTTACTGCATTGGCTGTTACGAACGGGACAGAGGACAGTGGCTAACCTCACGAACTAGGAATTTCCGCCTAGCCCCAATGTGCGACCTAGGACTTAGATGCATAAGAGATGGCCATTATATTTTCGATGAGTAGTAGTAAGGATTGTCGCATAATTCAGCTAATTAATCAGTCACTCCCAATCAGGAGGCACAAAGTTATTCTAAGCAAGCACCAGCCACCGGTGTTTCCAACTTCTGGGTTTCGCCAATGGTGTGCCTCTCAACGGACCCTGCCTGGTTCCGCTCCCACAACATCACGATGCCTGCAGATAGAGCCACTCCGCCATGGGTGACAGTCGCGGATAAGCATGATTTACAGATGCCTTTGATATACCTCGGCTCATCTTTCACAGAAATGCCAGTTACAGATGTGCAGAGGAGAGTAGCTAGCCCCATGAGCTAAT
>CALYDF020000695.1:0-27783 GCA_944474145.2 Dicrocoelium dendriticum | reverse complement strand
CGGTGTATCGAGGTGCAGTCCAACTATGTGGTCTGATCAATGTGTACAACAGGATCGCAAAAAAATAATCAATTTGTTCACGCTTTTTACAATGGATCCAAAACAGGTACTAAACTAATAGGCAGGATTAAGGTATTAAAGAAATTAAAAAGCAGGAACAATAAATTAAGCAGATTTAAACAGATGTCCAGTTAAAGTAATACGGCCACTCGTGGAACCATTCCGACATATTTATATCTAAGCAGTAGCAGCTTGCTTTGGATTCCAGGCGTCATCCTGGAGCGGTTTGTTTTAACTGACAACGTTAAAATATTATACGTACTCACTCTGGGCGAGGTGGTCTCATCCAAACCTGCGTTCAGTCAGACTTTGTTATGTTAGAGATCTGAAGGTACTCGTTGGAATTTGAACTACCTCAATAAGAACTGTAATGCGTGTAATCTCATTCTCAGGTTAAGCCACACCCTTAGTTCCGTATGTGACACAGTTCTACACCTGGGTTTGTGAAATTCTGCCTCACTTATTTTTCATAAACAAATCCTATTACGTCAGCTAATTCATTATGGTCACTCTCAATCAGCAGGCTTAGGCTGGTCTGGAAACGCACCAGATGCCGGCGTTTCGACCTTTTGGTCATCGTCATTGGTGCGCCTTCCAACCGACTCCATGAACTCTGGATGCTAGCAGTTAGTGCCACATTGCCATGGGTGAAACCTGCGGATCTGCATGACTGAGAGTTGTCTATGAGATAGTCCGGTTCATTTTGCACTGCCATGCCAGGTCTGAACTGTGCAGAAGACAATGGCTAGCTTTACAAGCTAGGTATTTCATCATAGTGTCACGGCACAGCAAAACGTTTTGTAAGCTATACAGACAGATTTTTATAGTACTTGCTTTATGGCTCCTCAATTTGCTTGTGTTGAAAAATGCACAGTTTGCGTGACAATGTGTGCTGCATCCAGAACACAAACCGTCAAATCGAAGGTTTTACCGCCGCGTCAGATGCTGCTTGGCTGTGTCTCGCTAGGTTTCGTCATCCAGTTGACTTCGTTTCTACTCATTTTTACCTTTAGCTGTCGGGCCGACATCTTAGATTACTCTTCTGAGTGCGTAGAAACGTGGTCTAGTGCGCGCCTTGATTTCGAAATCATACAGTGATAGTGTGGCAATAGCTTTAGGCCTTCGCGTTCAAGTCGGCAGGTTGCGGCAGTTTCTGTGTTGCAGGCACATGGAGGGGTGGTTGACGGATTAACTTACATTGCTATATTTATCGCAAGTCGGGGTCACTTAGATTCATAGTGGGGTTTACTGCAGAGAAAACGAGGATCACTCTGTGCCTGTTCGACGCGGTGCTGAACTGGAGCGAGTCAGAGCTTGCTCGAACGATGTTGAAATGCTCTATCGAGTAAGACCAAACTTGGATTTTGACGGTGGTATTTGCGTTACCTCTGCAAACGACATAGATAAACCACTGCCCGGAGTTTCAAATCCAAGTGGACTTGGGACGCACTATAGTGTACACGAGAAAATGGTATTTCAAATTAGAACTTGTAGAAACGAGACATACGGGCAGAAATCCATTGTTACGCAACAAAATTCACTGAGAAACAGCGAACTAAATACATTGGACACAAATGCTCGATCAGCCCTCTCGTTCATTCAAGGTCACAACTTTGCCAAGCTTCTCGACCTCGCCAAAAGCAAATATAGATATGGAGTTGCTCAAAACAACCTCTGGAAATGTAAAATGAATGTTTGCAACGTAAGTGTAGACTGGTCTATTGACATAGGGTGTCGGGAACTACCAGAAGGCACATCCATCTGGAATTATTGATGTGTCAGCCAGTCGCTATACATTTTGCCGATTAACAGAGTTAACTCAAAATTAGTAGAAAGCGCTTGGTATATAAAATACGTATACGTATGGACAACATGACCGACGTGCAATTGTGTATGTTAAAAGATAGTCAATTTCGACCAAAACCGAAATACTGATATTTCTTTTTGGACATATATATACGTAGGTAAATGTATACATAAGGACATAAACGGATCGGTATTATCAATGCATATAGTTAATTTCATGAAGCAATATTTGCTACATATATGTCAGGCAACCGAAAATTCGTTACCAGGACATGCTCAATGTAAGCCTCTCACGTTCTAATCTTGATTGCAGGTCATGGGATTCGAAGGCGGTTGAGCGGGCTGTATGTCGATCTAATTACGAAGGCCCTTGCAGAGGTGCAACTAAGAGTCCTCGTGCATGCGGAGAATAAGCGGTAAGTGAGGAAACAGCAGGCACCGATGGGTCGTACTCCACCGACAACAAGCGCATGGTGCTGCAACACATGCGGTGGCGAATGCTTGAGTCAGGCAGGCCTAGTGAGCCATGAGCGAGGCAGCTCTGGGCTAACAAAGTTACGATAACGTGTTCTTCTGAAAATTTAAGCATAACCGGCGTAGCGTTGGTAGGTAGGTTGCATGCGATAAACTAATCGTGTTCATGCATGCAGAGTTTCTTTATTTCTGGTGGGGTGTTCGATATATTGTCCTAGTGCTTTTTCATGTCTTTGTCTACGCGAAATATTTTCCATTAACTTGCACACGTCGCTTAAGCCAGTTGCGGTTAAGTTCATTAAATTTTTCGTGTTTTTCGCCTACTTTAAAAAGTATTTTCTGACCTATTGAACCTATCGTGGATTTGTTGTTAACCCATTTATTTCATCTACTCATTTAGTGAGCAGTTATCTCAGCATATATATATGCATTATTCGACATTTTTATTTGATCTCGTCGTCTCGTGATTGGCTGTTGCTTGATATACTCAGTGTGGCTGCGCTTGATATGCATGTTGACAAGGTACATATTTATCAATCACCCACTAAATTGCCCCTACTGGATCCAGCAGCCTGTTGGTCGTCGCAAGAGAGGACAAGGTGCACAATCCTTGCGTCCGTGATAGACTCGAAGAGTGGTTTCATGCACCTAGAGTGAAGCGGACTACGTTCTAACCACCGCCTTTTGTGCGATGGATTTCCCAAATGCAGATTGCCTGTATTTGCCTGTGAAGATATGCAGGCAGACTCTGTTGATGAAGCGTGGCTCCCATCCACATGCCACGTGGTCTTATTCGTTCGGAATTACACTGGATATGGTGTGTGTGGATGGACATGTAAGTGATGCAGCACACGTCACCAATGGGCTTTTTGCAGGCGCAGTCGTCCTGTGACTGACCACAGTGACAGACATATGCGAAACCGGATGCCGCCAACCAAACACACAACAAATATCGTTATTCTAGTTAGCATCATCTTTCACCTGTATAACCGACCCGGACTCATTTCGGTCACACAAGAAATGATGCGTTGATGCCTAACTTTATTAAATATATTCAAGAACGTCATATTATTTACACGCAAAGATGGCATTTATCATATTTATTGCCAATGGAAGAAATGTTCTAATATGTTCCTTACCGAATAAATACCGTAAAAGTGTTACTCTACTTATGAACCAGTAACTAGATTACTTTGGCTCTTGCAAGGCGAGCGCACGAGAGCTGGTAAAAGCTGCTCTAGGGGCGTGTTTGTCGAGTTGTTAGCATGACGGAGGAGCAGGTTTAAATAAACTTGGAGGTTGTATTTCTCGTACATAGTCTGTTTTGAAACTTGGTGGACCGTTTCTTCTTGGTGTTGTCGTCAAAACGCCCTGGGAATACCATTAGGTATTTCTATAGTGGACTGTGCATTACCTACTACATAGTACTTCTAAAAATATGGTTTATCTTCCTGTGTGAATTAAAGGGCATCTACTTGGAATTTTCTACCACAATCGGAATCTCTAAGCGGTGTTAATTTCAGAACCCATTTAAGATGAATCAGCTACGGCATGAGAAGCATTCGGATAGATAGTTCCTCCTGCTTCGTCCTTAACTGGTAAAGTCGGTGTAGGTTTATACTGCGGAGAGAAGGTCGCTGCTGTTTTCGAAGTTTGCTTTGCTCATTCTCTTAAACTCTGTATTGGGGTAGTAGGAGTGTAGTACATCAAATACGTTTCAGTGCGTGCAATTTGGTACACGCTTGTCTTTTTTGGTTCTGTCTTATTTTGGTTTTGCTAACTTCAGTTTAAGCCATCATACAATGGCTTACTTAAGCCGGTCAACACTTTCCTACTATTTCACATCTCTCAATTTCTCATTTTCGACGTCGAGGTATTGCGATTCCGGGTCTTGAGCCGGCTGGTTTACTTGTACTTTGCATTGACGGGCGCGCCTAATGTGTTAACATCTTTTCGGGTGGTTTGCAGTGTGTTGCTTCGGGTTAATGCTCCCACGAAGCATGCACCGGTCCGATTCCGGAACGGTATATTCCTCTAGTATGCAACGAAGATTGTCTTTGTGACTGTCACGAAGGTTTGTTTGATTTCACTGGATTCCAGACGGGCAAACGTGGGACATGTTGTGTCGTCGTTGCCGACTTCATTGGATGGGAAAATGGACGACTATTCAATCCTACTTCACCTATCCTGGTACTCTTTAGGCTTAATGGCACTGCGTCATCAACCAATTACGACGAAGCTTGTTTACTTGCAAAAACTATACAACGTCGTTGGTTTGTGAGTCTACGTTGACAGACATCGAGGTATAAAATAGAGATTCCATTGGATTTCTTTCGGAAGGAGTTTCCGTAGCTTAAGATCAGGTATGCACAAATCTGCATGAAACAAATCTCACCATAGGTGCTGGGAAGGACGCCGTAGCGATCCATATGATAAGGAGGTGGTTAAACCGCAATTAAACTCCTTTATTGTTTACTCAGCTTCTTAACTCACATTTTTGTTTGTAGCCATCAACCGTGCTTGCTTCCACTATACCCACGGCTCAGGGTCGATAGTCTATGCATTTGGGACAACTGCAGAAAGCTTGCTACTACGTGGTCTCTTACTTAGTGGTTGTGACAAATGTTAGCCACGGATTGGCCTTGTTCAGGAAAGTGGACAATCTAATGAGACCGATTTCATTATCCCGATTGGACTGGTGTAGGCCGTTATCGCATCGTGCAGTGTGTAATGCCCTTCAGGGATCGAGTGACAGTAGGATTTGCTTCAGTTGTCAAACGGAAATTTCACTAACCACCTTGTGTAACAAATCCCATGTGAATGTATCTCATCTTACCTTGGCAGCAGTGCGCGCTGAGGCAAACAACGCCAAGGTTTGTAGCTAGTGTTGCTGTCCTCCACTAACAGGGGCGACACTTTGATTACAGCGAAACGCGTACTAATGTCTGGCATCATCATCATCAGCATCTTACACGTTAGCTAGAGGTGGGGAACACCTCAACTACGGTGCCGCAATAAATAGAAAAAGGAGAAAAAAAGCAACTGGTGCAAGCTGGCTGAGCTACCGGTAACGGATGGGCATCTTTCCGGTAGGCTACAAGCTGGCTGCTGTGCACCCAAAAAAATTATTATGCAACATTATATAAGGCTAAATAATGAGATCGTGGTTGAAGGCGGAGGCTAAGAGCGATGGGGTGGGACAAAGAAACTCACAGCACGAACACCACTGAGGTCGGCTCCTAACCATATCAGCAAGTGTGTCCAACCAAACGTGTTCATCGTCTTTCGGACCCCAACCAGGGAGCCGAGACGCTCCAACCGAGGACAGCTCAGAAGTGAGGGCCTTCATTACTCTGGACCAATTCATCGCTTGGCCACCCCTCCTCTTCTTCCATCCACACCCCCGACGCACAAACAACACACGTCGCGGAAGTCGGTGGGCTGGCATGCGTAACATGTGGCCGAGCCATCGGAGCCTGATGCGTGAAATAACGGTGCTGAGCGGTTCATTTCCTTTTCCTGTACCATAAACAAAGTGTTGAACACGCTCGTTGCTTACGCGGTGTTCCCACCAAATGTGAGCTAAATTACGAAGGCACCGGAGGAATAACTTCTGGCATTTTCTTTTCAATCACCTAAACGTTATTTCACTACTACAGTCAGAAACTACTGATTGGAGATTGTAGAGGAATGTATAAATTTTGAATTGCTTATATCTATTTTATGAACCTAAGACATAGGAAAAGAAGTTATACCACAATGGAATACGTGTTCTAACCTAATACTTGTCGGGAATGCTTTACCGCACTTTAGCAACCGGGTTGGTTTGAACATTTCGCTGTCATCGACTTTACATCCTGTACGACCTAGACGACGGCTAATCACAAGCATTTCCGAATACTATGGATGATCCGCAGGTTGTTCGGGAGCTTACTAAAAGAAAAGTTTGTTATATTATTGGTCTCAGCCTTTGTTAGATCATACTGCGTGCTGACCTGATCCTCTTGCTTGGTCCGTGGCAAGATGACAATTGACCGACTTCTGCGCATTGGTAAGCAAATTACGCACGGGTTGAGTTAGCGTTCGAATTCCAAACAAGCCGCTCTTGTCTAGATGCTTATGGTGTGACCAGTTCCTTAAGTCCGCGCTAGCTGAACATTTACGAGTGACATTATTTGTGCTACTCTGAAGTTGGAAAAGCCCTGATCTGCTAGGTTTAATGCTGAGCATTCTTTGTCACAGGATTGTCACTTATCATAACGCATAACCAAAGGACATGTGCTTAGCACCAAGTTAGGAGTTCAAAAGTCTAGTTGGTTTCATATCTTCCATTTTTACTTCTGTACCGTTTTCATTCATTTGAATTCTCATCCTATATAGTTATTAGTAGCTCACTTTAAGTTTCCGTACTTACATTCTCACATGTCAGGTGTGACCGAGAACTATCTGTTGGAGTGATCGTTGGAGCGTTTTTAGTGACTTAATTTCGGACGTTTCCAAAATTTATGCCTGGAAAGCAATTTCCGAGTCAAAAATATCGTTAAGGCTTCGAAACTCTATTTCAAACGCGTGATGCTGTGCTGCGAGGTTTTCCTTATTACCGTATTTTCTACCTCATTTGTCGCACTGCAGCTGTCAGTGGCACGAAATACAGTCGCTCAGCCGAAGCATTTCGGTCACTCGCGCTGAGTGAATATACGTTTTATTTAAGAGCTAGAGACGCAATGTTTATGACCGTATTTAGACATTTTACGAAAGTTTCTTTACTTTTCCTCTTGCATTTCCTGATGATATGCTTAAATGGGACGCTAATTCGTCTATTATTTTTTCTTCATGTTTTTCCTTCACTTAGCTCATAATATTATTTCACCTTACTGGTGCAACAGGGACTGATAGCACTGGTCATACGGACACTGATTGACCATGTTGTGGATCCCGTGTAACTTTTACTCACACTTCAATATCAAATTGAGCCCGTACGTTTTTTCCTTATTGAACGACACACTTAAGCGTTCTATTCCTACTCTTCCCGTCCAATTTGAATTTGAGCAGCTGAAACTTCATTTCCTGCATTCCCGTCCAAACCGCTGATGGATGTGCGAAGCCACATCTGACCCGGATGCACCCACCAACCACCTTGAAACACTTAAGTAAATTAATCATTTCTTTTCAACAAATCTATCTTTAATATGAATAAATATCAGAAATCATTTCAGAGTAAAGAATTCTTTTCGGTAAATCTCATCAGACCCAAACTTTTACATATCAGTGATTGTGGATATAGCGTCAACTGGGGCTGGGATTGACTTCTGGACTGTTTGAATGATAAAAATCGATAACTTGAGACAGAGATAGAGATGGTAGATCAAGTAAACTAAATAAACATATGTATACAATTCTCATTAGTACAAGGTAATTAAGTAGGTAAGATGACGTCCAAATAACTAAGTAACGGTGTCCGTTGGCCAAGGTAGTAATATCGGCCGTATAAATCGTTTTGGACACATAATTCTGGCTTTAGATGGTGAATGTACATAGCCTCGGCGATGGATAAGAGCTGTTTGCGGAATCCTTGGGAGAAGTGTTCAGGTAATGAGTAAATGACTTTGAAGTCATTCTCTGAAGCTGTACGGCCACATTCAAGGAGGTGCGACATGATAGAGCTGTCTGAAGACCTCATTTCGCCTCTGTAATACCATGCCGGTATGTGTTCACGAACCCTCTGAGAGAGGCGTCTCATCGTGCGACCCACGTATCGAGCACCACAGGAGCACGAGTACTGATAAATGATCGTTGAACGGGTCAATGGCGGTAGTCTATCCTTCAAGGGTTTTTAAGCAACGGCTTATTGTGAAAAACGATTCTCAGGTGGGCCGCGAAATAAGTTTTCTCGACAGCATCTTTCAGGCGTCTGGATAACATATCAGCTGCAGAATCGCCCTTAAAGGGTACATGTATGAAAAGCTCTTTCTTAGGAGCATTGCTCCTAAGAATGCTCCGAAGAATGCAGCTGTAAATCCGACATAAAATTCTTCGGCTTCGACAGCAGGGAGGAATACAGTGATTACCCAGTGGAATCAAATGATAACTGTTCAGGATACCTGATATACCTTGCACAATCAAACAACTGAAGCTTTACGATTTGCGGCGTAAAGTTAGTTTACTTGACCTGCATCTTAAATAATTACTGTAAATTAATAAACAACTATAAATGAAAGGTATATTTCTGGAACTTGCCCGGAGCCGATCCTAATCAAGCTCAAATCCAATGTATTACAGATGTTTCATCCGCACGCTTGTTGTGAAATATAAATGTCTAAGTGGAGAGGTTGAGGTATGGGACAGAGTTATCAAAGGAATGAAAGTACGTGTGTATTCCTCGGCTCTTTAATGAGATTTTGGATTGTTTTCTTTTTTAAAGTTTAACAATACTGGCTGGTGTTCGAATGCACATGTTCTGTCCAGTGCATTCTGGGGCGGTATCGATGGTAAATGTTGAGGAAGGAATGACCAAAGTTAACAGAAAAAGGAAAGTTTCTGTGTAGTCGTTATATCGATAGATCAGCAGAAAAACTTAATCAAAAGTTTTATTGGAGGTCAACACAATAAGAGCTAAATACCTCGGGATCCAAAACTGCATACTTAACCTCAACGTGAATCTAGGTTTCCTACAAGAGCATGATGCTCACGCGAGAATATTTGGAAACGGAATCAAAATTTTGCGGTGTAATTTTCCATGTAACGACCGAATATTCTCACTGAGTAAAATAGCTAGGCTCATGGTTTCTAGCTTTTGATAGTCAAGTGCAGCCCGCCAACAGGTATGAACTTTGTAGAGTATAGTATAGTTTCTTTTCGCATTATTTTATGATGTTTTGCATGGCTTAACCAGGGAAAAGTGTCCAATCTTTAATAGGTCAATAGGGTTTGATGAGATAAAATGCATAATTTTACAAGACCCATAAGGTAGAAAAAGCACAGGCAAATTAATGTCAAAATATTCCAAGATGGAATGTGAATCATTAGCAGTAAAGACGTCGCACTTCATCAATGTTGTGTAGCCTATAACACTAAGATGGAAGTCTAGTAATCTCTGGAATGTCGCGATGCCTGTTACATTTATCACATGTGTTGGTAGTGCATTTCAGTGGTAACAGATTCTAAGTGATTAAAAATACTTCCTATAATCCAAACGGGGGTGTTGCTTCACTCGTTTCAGATGGTGGCTTCCGTGTTATTTGTAAGGGCTCAGCATTGATGTACATGGGTGCTCGCTTTCAGTTATTATCAGGTAGGTGAAGATGAGATTCCCGCGTGCCGCCGGTATTCTGAAGTGAGCACGCCGAGTAAACGAAAAGTCAGTTCGTAACTGAAACCGGATATTCAATGTGTTGCTTTGGTAGCTCTAAGTTGGGGCTACTCCAAGAGATGAATGTCTTATTCTAACCAAGAACGCCAGGTCTGGACAGCATATTAAACTTGTGGAGGAAGAGATGTGTTTATCAACATTGGTATTAGCCATCGCTCCAAGGAGCCGAGAGCTCGCCTCAAAAGCTGCTACTTCACGCTCGCCAATTCCGCTGCGTTCGAGCATTGAAGCGAATTGCCAACACTTACTTGTACGATGATATCTAAGCCCGTTCCCTGGTCCTCTGTTGCAACACATGTTGTCCAAGGAGATATGTGCTGTAGTAGCTGCTACGCGCCCCAGCATATGGCTGTTTACAGGGTTCATTGAGAGCTGCTTCCTTGTTACCAATTGGTTAATCCGGTCAAGATCGTTCTGACGATAGGCACTGTTGAATACTGAGCGAATTGCTCTCCATATTTTAACATCCTCTGCAAATATCTGCACTGGAATAAAATGTTTTCTGAAAGATCATTTAAGTAAACTAAAGAAAATAAGGGGCGGAGGACGGATCCTTGCGGGACGTCACTGGATATGCATAGGCTTTCGGACTGAGTACTGGGTATTTTTACCATGATGGTTCTATATTGTAGATAATCTGCTAACCAGGTGAGCAGCAATACTTTTGATAATCCACACTTCAAGATTTTAGAGGAGAGCGAAGTGACTGACCCAGTCGAACGCCTTAGGAAACGCTAAGAAAACCAAATTTAGACTAGCCGCTGCGTCTAGAAATGTGCTTTACAGATCACAACAATAAGGTGTAGTATTTGAAGCAGTCCAGGAAAAGTGATAGGAGAGCAATGTAGCGTATATCCATTGCGTACATACGCTACATGCGACAGCACGGAAATTAGGAACATTGGGATCTGATCAATCGCTCGTACAACAAATAGCAACAGTCTAATAATATGCCTCAGTTTATTTAGTGTTTTATTTACTGCGATATCTTTGTACACTTTTCAATTCCACCCATCACATCTATTTTTAAAAGCTCTGTATGCCGCTGCTATTTTCGTCATTGGCTGATTCCTTTTCTCTTGCTTTACTCTCCTTCGTGCATTTTATTACGGCTTTTGAAGTTGGTATCCGTACAATCTGTGCAGCCATTGTCTTTATAATTTATTGCAGCATCATCTCGCTCTATATACCTTCCTGGACTAATTGCTTATTTTGTCTTTATTGTTTGAGCTTTTGCGACCCCCACCAATGGCGTAGCCCTGGCCGTCCTCCTTCATTACAGTCGCCATCTTTAATCTATCTAACGCTGCTGCTGTGTTTCATTCCAGCTTGCTTGACCCTCTAGTGCTAACTAGAACTCTTCCTTGTGTTCCTAGAACCACTACAAGTCCACTAAGCTGATATGTTAGCAGCAGCCTCGTCTGCCCCTACTAATTCGTTACGGACTGTTTCGCTTCTTCGGGTTCGCCCTTCTTTGTTCACTATGAACAAATCTTCCGTAACGGTGCTCTCTACCGGTCGTCCAGTCAGGCTCTTCCTAAGCTGTTCAGCATGTCTTTCAGTTTTCAGAACTCATTCGATCCATTTCTTATTTTGTCCATGATTTATGACTTTTGCGACACCAGCTTCCTTATCTTTCTTGACCATAAACTCTCCTTGCACGGTCCTCATCTTTAATCATTTTACGCCTAGTAACTTCTAGGATGCGGCTGACACACTTCTGCTTGCTTGACCCACTGGTAATTTCTAGACTACTATGATTCCTCTCCAGACATTTCTAATGACTTCTCTCCACGTCTGTTGACAAAAGCCACATATGTCCCTACAACTTTGGTCCATGACTGATTCCATTTCTACTGCTTAACCCGCTTTGGACTAATATTAAGATACCGCATTAGTTGTCTCTGCCGGCTTTCCATCATGGGTCAATTTATCTATTGAAATTGCCTCACACTCTTATGGTCTACATGATCTTTTTCTAGTTTAACGTTGTGTGCTGACTGGTTGGTACATCGGCACTTGAAGTTGCCCGGACCAACGACCCCCTGGAACGGTCTCCATCTATGATCATACTTCCGCCTCTCTAGTTCTGGTCCACGGCTCACTTATTTCCTTCCCACTAACCATGTGGATCCATTAGAAACACAACGGTTTCCCTTTAGACTTCCGCGCACTTATTACCTTAAGCCGCGTATGCCACTGGTACTCGGCTGATTCACTCTCGCTAGCTTAACCATCTGGTACTTTTAAACTGCTACGATCCTTCTCTATACGTTCCACACAGCCTATTATACTCCAACGATGTTCGTCAAAGAGTAAGTTCATTCCTCCTGCTTGGCCCGCTGATTTGACTGCTACTCAGGCCTTCGAATAGGTTGCCGCTACGGGCGATCAAATCAGAGTTCAACTGGTTTGTTGAATCTGTTTTTTAATCTGCACTTCCTACCTGACCGATTCCTATCTTTGAGTGGGTTTTCTAACCAGTTGCAACACTGCCTTCTCAATCTACTTAAGCTCGCTTCATCTGAACCTCGTTATTGTCACCTGTCATTTTTTCACTATCGTGCGCCATACAAAATGCTTTCGTTTAGCTTCCATCAACCTGCTTATCATAAGTCGCCATAATCCTTATCCGGATACTGACCTTTATTTCACGACAGTCTCACCTATTTTTACATCAGGAAAGCATTCTATACAAATTCCACCAAAAGATTTCGCATGTAACAATGTACGATAACAGTGTACAGTCCAAACCAGTTTTACACATATAGTTTAGTACCGCTGCGGCCAGCAAGTGACCACTCTACAATTGCGTATTGATGCACCCTTCTTTGCTTTTCTCTTCTTCCTCATATTGTTTTGCAAGTGCAGTAAGCAAACGTCAAGTGAACTCACTGGCTTGTTTGCGGTCACCGAGAGGGTCTAAAGATGGTCACTTGGGAAAGAACGGAGTTCGCATTTGCACAAAGCGCCCAGAAAATTCATTTGACGCTCGATTAATAATTGATTTGATAAGAAACTATGAAGCAGTACTTACATTACTGCAATCGCTACAACCTCAAAATCCTCCTAACGAGAGTCCGCAACAATGTTTTCGACCATACGTATTTTCGAAAGAAAATTGACAAGCGGATGTTGCAAAGTTTGTGCCACTGTCTCAACTCGCTGACATAAAATACGGCACCGTGGAGAGCTTAAAGACGCTGGTGTTTTTCTTACTACCATCGTCAATGAGATAAACGAGCGCACCCGTTTGTCCCGTAAATTTACCATTTGTAATATTCCAGGTAGAATTCCTTTGGAGAAAGTTACCCGTTTATTGATGACCATGCATAACATCCCTCTCGGTACATGCATGAATATACGCCAAAACAAATCAAAGATAAGTGGTTACGGTCTGATTCCAATCAAGTGCAAAACTTAACAATTGGCTACATGCTTTACAGCAACTAATTTTGTCTTCAGTGCAAAGGCAAACATTGGGCCAATTTTTATCAAACCTGATCTAATACCGCCGGAAAGCGCTTCCATACCTGATACTAATGCCAAAGCAAGACAACCGCCAAGCGATTCATCTCCGATCGCCAGTGTTATCGCTTGTTCTACGTCAAGGACAAATGTTGAGCTGTATCTGACCCGCTTGCGTCAAACGTCCAAGAGGGCGTTACATTCTGATCCAAGTCCTACAACGCTGATGGAGAAAAAGTCAACCAACCTATCCAAATCGTCCAAACAAACGATACCATAAGGTCAAACAATGGCACATTCTTGCATAACGACTCCGATATGAGTGACAGATTCCGAACAAACCAGTGTAGATTTCCCGCTGCTGAACTCTCCTCTCTCTCACACGCATGCAAAGCGGAAACCGATGTCGCTGTATAACAGACTTCACAAAAACAGCCGATACGAGTCATGCCACATATTGCGAAACGCTCCACGTTGGCATAGCACCGTAACATTGATAATTACTCCCAAATTACGTCCATGTAGCAAAGTGGACAACCGATAAGCACCAGCCAACCCTTGTGCAAATAGATCGCGTGAGGCTAAAATCATTATGGCCACCAACACCACCCTCCATTCTGGGTTTGGCCCAACTTACTCAAGCACGGCAAAAGGCGTACCTACTCGGCTCGCCTAAGAGTATCAGCAGGCACCAGAACTATGACGACCCCCGCAGTTTCCGAAAAACGAAGAGGTTTCACCAGTCACCAAATCAAAATAGAACTGGGTGCAAATCGC
Source organism: Dicrocoelium dendriticum (assembly GCA_944474145.2). Lineage (NCBI taxonomy): Eukaryota > Metazoa > Platyhelminthes > Trematoda > Plagiorchiida > Dicrocoeliidae > Dicrocoelium > Dicrocoelium dendriticum. Next base: position 13,829 of record CALYDF020000695.1, on the reverse strand, counting down.
GAAGCGTCAGTGCTCTGATCCACCCAATATCTAATATGGTAAGTTACCACCTGGGAAGCTGTCGCCTACGCAGGTCTACCGTACAAACCGGACAAAATTCACCACTCAGCCAGGGCAGTTTAACTCAAGCCCTGTGACTCTAACCCCATTTTATGGGGCACGCAGGACCTGGACAGCCTCATCACAGCCAACTTACGCAACTCTATATATCCTAACTTTTACACCTTCTACAAACATTAAACTACAGCCGTTCTCAACTTCATGGCTACCTTCTACCGACTCCTAGTTGGTATACCTCCAAAATGCTATCTATAAACCTTCCGTTCATTGCACACTGGACGACCATCCTCACTCATCACCTCAGATTAAGCTATCTTCGCATCTAACACTGAGATCCTGGCAACAATGAATTGCGCAATGACAGCAAACTCTGTTGTGCCATTTAACCATTCATATAAAGGTTTCCACCTCAACATGCCATCAAGCAAACCTAAAATTTATCTTCTAGGATCTTTCATTCTGTTGTTTATTCCGCATGTTTTACAGTACAGAAAGTTGACATCCGCCGGACACGTCTGATACGCTGCTGCACATTCCAGGTTACACCATTTTCCGTAATGATCGTACCAATCTACCTGGAGGTGGCTATCATATTTACCTCAACCATAACTTCCATGCGGCAACTTTCCAGGCTATAACAATTGGTAACCCAGAAGGTTCTGTTTGGATTGAATACAGGGGAGGCCAGCTTGACCTCCTAATCGGTTGTGTATATAGCCAACCGAATTCTTCCTTTTCCGGTTCTATTGCATGAGTTATTTTCCGTGCTAGCATGTTGTAAGATAAGTATCGGAGATTTCAATACGCCCAGTGGGTTATTGCTTTATCAGTCCACAACTTCTAGGCATAGGGTCTTCGTTGACATTGTATTTACACAGGCTTAGACTCAATCTGTACATGCTTACATGCGAGAACCTAATATCCTGGACCTGCAATTCACAAAAGGCATACGCCACTCATACGCCAACGTGTTAAACAAGCTACCGTGTGGTGACCACAAGATAGTGAGACTCATATTTTTCCTCCCTAACGTTTAGCATTACCAATATATTATGAACTCATACCACTAAGTCTCCACCGCATCATCTGGGAATCATTTTCCGTACATATACGGGCGGCAATTTGAGATGACTACTGCTTGGCGGCCCATATAGATATAGAGGGTTGTGTGCTTTATGAATTTTACGTAGTGCTTTGACGCCCTTGCCCTAGAGCACAACAAAGCAAGCAAAATGCAGACCATCATTGACACCACCACACGCAGTTACTGCCAAGCTCAAGAAAATGCGCTCCATTTACAACAAGACCAAAGACTTTCCTCGGATTTTTCGCATGAATGAAAGACTGGCCAATTGGGGAAACTCGCAATATGCTAGCTTTCGAAAAATATTTTGTTCGGAAATTTACTCAGTTTGAATTTTGGCGCTGGAGACCAATTTTAGCGTGAACTAGTTTGATCATAGTTTACGTTCCTGTGTACTTCTCTAGTTAAGTACGCCGCCTTAGTATGTCTCGCCTAAAATGAACAGGTTTAGGTTCTATTTACGGCCGCTGAAAATCATTTTTAACCTTTTCTTGTGCCATCTAATTCCGCCGCCCTTATGTTTTTCCATATGACCACGATAAAATAGGACCACTGAGTGTGCCTAAGCAGTCCAAAGAATTTAGAGCGAAGTTCGTAGTGAATTTGATCCTGCTTTAAAAAGCATGCATAAATACGGCTTCGCGCCTCTTCGTCACTAATAAAATCAAGCAGCACAAAGCTTGCGTGAAGGAAGCGACTGAACCTTATGGTAGACGTATACAACCCCTGCAACAGCGTAAGTAAAATAGCCTTGAATTCGTAGTGGAGGCCGGAGAACCAACGATTCAAAATGTTAAGTGTTGTAAAATACATAGTTAAGCCCAATGCTTGGTATGGTACTTGCGAACAGATACCATATACTTTCGGTGTTCTTACTCTATGCAAGAGCGTGAGATTTGTGTAAATATTGAGCTGATTCCTTGCGAGCACAGTATCTAGCAACAGTCAAGAAATATATCATTATTCTTTTATTTATTTGTTTTATAGCAGCTGCGCACAGAGAACTTATTATGAACAACGAAGTAAAAGCTCATTCCAGACTGATGAAACTTTGGAGGGACCGCACAGATATACCCATTATCTCTCTATGCACCCTTACAATATGATACTTACCGATTAAGTCGAACTATTCAATTTTGTCAAAAGTCCTTCTGTGATTCCTTCACCACCACAGGTTTGATGGTACCAGATAGCATAGCTAAGTTTACTGACGATCTGCTGCACACTATCGACTGTAACCTGTAAAAAACCATGCGCGCACTTCATTCGCTGAAGTTGTCACATTACCCTTGCCCAGACGGTGTGTCCTCTTCAGTGCAGAAACTTGGAGGTCCGGACAAGCTAGTCCGCTTTCTTAAACTATTTTACCTTGTCTATACACAGCCGCTTCTACGCAAACATTTGAAAGCACGCTACAGTTGTGCCACGATAAAAACGAGGCACGCGTCAAAATATTGAAAACTACCGTCCTATCAGCTACACACCCATCTCATCTAGGGTCGTAGGCTGATTAATTAAGGAGGGTACGTTTGATATCCTACTGCATCTAAACCTCATAAACGGAGCATAGTGCGGTTTCCTGCCATTAAATTCCTGCCAAAATTGCTAGTTTGAATTTCTGAACAAAGTAACGCACACTGCAGGACTAGTTAATACTAGTCCGAGACGGTGCGCGAAATTAAGCGCGGATATCAGAAGGCATTTGGAGTCGGACACAGCGGACTGCATTTGATGGGCTACAAGAAGACGCGGACGAATGGAGCAAGACAAGAGCGAACATGTGAGCGCGGAAACTTACAAGGCTGTCGAGTGTCGAGCCGGTTGTAAGGAAGAGTAAAACAAGAAGGAATAATGTACAATCGGTCAACAGTTAAATTGTACAAGAAATATAGCAGTTATCTTTTTGGGTGCTATAGATTTTTCCCAGGAAGCTGAACATAGAAAGCCTTCGATTTCGAAAAGAACTGTTAAATCGAGGTTCGTAAGACAAAATCGTGCCGAGTAAGATGAGCGAGCATTCATGTCAAATGGCGGTTTGCCGAAAGTCGGAGTCCGCCGTACCGCTGGTGATTTGTGGTTTATTGATTGCAGGGCACGGTGCATTTCGGCGAGCAAATGGAATGGGCTTGTCGGACTACAAAATACTTGCTGGCCCAGAAAAAGGCCGACATCACTTCAACCTCCGCTGCTGCCAACCGGAAGGCAAGCATCTGCCCAAGTATGGATGTCCCAATTAACATTGCGCCAAACGAATCGTGCTGGTACGAGCTTAACAGATGCACGAACGCCTTGATTAGACAATGTCGTACAACGTGTCGAACATGATCTACAGAAACTCGCGTGGGACGACTGGGCGCGGCGTGCGTAGAGATAAATCGCAAAGTACAATGCCGTCTGATGGTGTCAGCGGAACGGGTCGTATGTCCAGTGAGGGAGACCTGCTTAGTAGATCAAACTCAGTGTCCATGAGTTGCGCTGTCTCCCTGGCTGCCAAGTCTATAGCAGTGCCGGAGCCGGCGGAGATAGCTTGGATGCGGGAAGTGCATCGGCGGCGGCGTTCTGCACACCTGAGACATGCCGTATGTCGGCTGTAAACTGAGCAATATAGTCAAGGTGGCGCGACTCTCTAGTAGAGGATCGGTCAGTAGTCGAGCTATGCATGTATGTCAGGGGTTTGTGGTTGATGAAGACGGCAAAGGAGCGGCCTTCTAAGACGTGTCGAAAGTGACGTATCGCTAGATATACGGCTAGTACTTCTCTACCGAACGTGCTGTAGCAAGGTCCGGTAGGTTGTTAGCGTTTGGAGAAAAACGCTAAGGGTTGCCAGGTGTCGGCTACTCATTGCTGCAAAATAGCGCAGACTGCCAAGTCCAAGACGTCAGTACTGTGGGACCGTGGTGAGGCAGGGTCGTGATGCGCTATAAAAACTATGTTAGCGATAGGCTCTTTCAGCGACTTAAAAGCAGTGCGTGCTGCGGCAGGAAATTCGAATTTCTTGAGTTTTCCTCGGAGTGGGTCCGTGAGGGGTTGCATCAGCGAATCGCAGTTGGGTATGAACCGTCGATAAAAGTTGACAACACCATCAAAACGTCTGAGCTGTTTGAAAGAATGTGGCTCGAGGTAGTCGATGATGACTTGACATTTCTCCAGCAGTTGCACTACGCCTGCAGAAGAGCTACGATGGCCGAGGAAGTTTACTACGTCGACAACCAACGAACACTTTGCTGCACTGATCATCGCCCCGTGTTGAGATAACCAATCAAAAAGTGTTTGTACGTGGCGCATATGCACTTCTCGTGAAGAGCTCGCGATTAAAATGTCGTCGAGATAAGCGTAATCGAAGTCTAAGCCGCGACAAACTCGGTCGATGAAGCGCTGAAAAGTTTGTGCGGCATTCTTTAGACCAAATGGCATGCGCGGAAACTCGAACCAACCAAATGGAGTCTTCACGGCAGTTTTAGCTATGTCCGCTTAGGCTACCAGAATTTGGTTGTATGCGCGTACCAAGCCGATTTTGCTGAAGATATTTTTCCCCGCAGACTGGCGGTGAGATCTACTATGTGTGGGATCGGGTAGCGAGCAGGCCTGGTAACGGTATTCAAGGTTCGCTAGTCGCCGCAAGGACGCCAATCCCCACAACCTTCTTCGGGACCATGTGCAGAGGCGACGCCCATGGACTTTTGGACAGGCTGACGATACCGAGCTAAAGTATGTGGTCTTATTTAGCTCGTGCTGCGCGTAGTTTGTTAGCAGCAAGCCGTCTTGGTCTGCGCCAACTGGCTGAGCACACGGGAATATGTGATGAGCAACCTCTGTCGTGACTGGCGGAAGCTCTGCAGCTGGTCTTACCGGTCGCAGATATTCAGACAGTAGGTTCGCATAATCTGATAGTACATCGGCGATTCGAAAAATGGGACTGATAATCGGGGCGTCTGAAATAACGCCTTCAACCCCTAGTTTAGTACGGTCGTCTAAAGGTCTGTGGCGACCAGCATCATCAAGAAACCAAAAATGTCGGAGGAAGTCGATACCGATAATTGCGGAGGGTACAGACGCAAGCATGAAGACCCACTGAAAATCTCGGCGAAGCTTGATGTTCAGGTTCTTCATGCGTTGACCAAATGAAACAATCGGAGAACCGTTGTCCGCACGCAAATTTTACTTAGGCTCGGAGTGCTTGTCGTTAGCGGTCGCGGGGAAGACGCTGACTTCCGCTCCCGTGTCAATGAGTAACGTGATGGAAGAACGTCGATCCTTAACGTAAAACAGGCGATTTGTTTGGTTATTGACGGATACGTTTGCCGTGCTAGTATGCGGGCTATTCGCTTCCCTGAAGCAGCTGGGTCGTGCCAAATGCAGGGAGCCCGACAACGTCTAGCTCTTCCACCGTACTGGCGGTGACGCCAACATATTTCTTCTACGGGTTTGATAGTATCTGACTGAGAACTTGCAGGGCAAAAGTTGCGCCTTTTTGCCGAACGAGACGTACTCGGTGCAGGCACAGACGAGCCGCAATGAACGGTAGCCAAAACGTGGTCAGCATTTGAGCGTGGCACACGCCACTTCGAAGCCTTCATTGCTGCTATCCTGCTGTGAAGTAGCTCAATTTCCTCGTTTTTAGAGCCAGATCGGTCTGACGACTGGGAGCAAATATGGGATTCGGTTTTCATCGGTGAGAATACGTCACCGGAGCTACTGTACGTCTGCTGCGGAAAAGGTTAGAATGCAGCCTTAGCCGAGGTAGCTAATTTTTTCAGGGGTGTATCTATAAACATGGACAGCATTACCAGCAATGGCTCTGGGAGACGTACAAACTACAACTCCTTTATCCCTTCTTCGCACATGAATAAGGGACCAGCCATGCGCTGAAGTTCGCGGAGCAGCGCCGACGGCTTGCGATCTCCAAGCTTGAGACCATTAAGCTGTTCAAATTGAGCTCGTGCGCTGGGACGTAACTCTTTTAAAATCGCTTGCTTCCTCGTTTCATACTTGTCTCATTCGATGGGCAGAGTAGAATGTACTCAAACAGCGTCACAACCGACTAAGGAGGGCGTGGGACGAGCTGGTTGTACCTCAGACTGTCCGCCGTAATGCCCTTATTTTCCAGTTTGAGCTCGAATATCTTAAATCAAACCTCTGGGCTGTTTATGAAACTTGGAACAGCCAAAGTAAGCATGTTTACGCTGCAAAACGACTCAGTTGCCACTCCCGAGCTGTGAGTCGAGAAGATAAAGAATGAACAAAAACACGATAAAAGAATTAAAGTTAAGTAAGAAACAAATGACTACAGGCATATAATCAAGGAAAAGGAATGAACAAACCAAAAAAACAAACTAGGAAACAAGTTGCCTTCGTGCGTGCGAATGGGGGTCGCCAATTTGTAGGACTAGTTAACACTAATCCGAAACGGTGCGCGAAAGTAAGCGCGGATATCAGAAGGCAATTGGATTCGGACACAGTGGACTGTATTCGATGGGCTACAAGAAGCCGCAGACGGATGAAGTGAGACAAGAGCGAACATGTGAGCGCGGAAACTTACAAGGCGGTCGAGTATCAAGCAGGATGTAAGGAAGAGTAAAACAAGAAGGAATAATGTACAATCGGTCATCAATTAAATTGTACAAGAAATATAGCAGTTATCGTTTTGGGAGCCACAAAACCATAAACACGGTACAGGCATTAGTCATTGGCTGCCTTGCCATAAAAAAGGCATTTGACCGTGTCTCATGCAAACGACGTCTGTCAAAGTTAGCTGCATTTGGCATCTCAGCTAACCTCCTCTGTTGCTTTTCTTTGTATTTATGCAACAATACATCGTCAGTGCAACTGTGTGGCAGCACTTCCTATAGGCCTTTTTTAATTAGTTGTATGTTTCAAAGAATCTTTCTTGGTCGCTTGCTGTTACTGCTCTACATAAATAACATCTTTCAAATTTTCGGTCAAGGCACACTATACCTATCCGCTGACTGTGTAAGCGTGGTGATGTTATTTGATCTTACTGGCATACAAAGCAGCCTCTCGCTCAATTGAAATTATCCCAGCGCACTCGAAACCTAGTGTGACTTATTGAAACTTGAATTTTCCCTATCAAAATGTAACTTTCACTTCTACAGGTGGCCCGTACTATCTAATACGCTGCTTCCTAACGGAAATTCTCTAGAAACCTGCTCTGCCGTTCGTGACCCAAATGTGCACTACACAAGTTTGCTAAATTTTTCTGAACAAGTGAGCTATAACGCTGCAAAAGCTAGGGCAATTATTGAATGCATCTTCAAACCAATGCGCTTAAAGGAAATCCCGACTCACTCTTTACGAATTATGCGTCCGAGCAATTCTGGAATACTGTTCGATGGTCATTGCTAACGTATGCAAATTCGATAGCATGGTGTCCGAGAGGGTTTTATTGCTCGTTTACTTAGCGCCTCCTAAGCCTGACTACACTCAGCTACCAAGAGCAGTGCAAGCAGCTCGGTCTAGAACCCTTTTAGCTACGCAGAATTAAAGCCAAACTTAGTTTACTCTATAAACTCGTCAACGACTTTAACTCAGATATTGGATGCTTGTTTCAAATGATGGACGATACCCGATACTGGTTCCGTAAAAGGCCACACACATTTTCCATACATAACACGCACTGTTCAATATGTTTTAACTTCTTTATCTACAGATATGCCATTCCATGGAATAAGCTGGCAGAAGTTGTCAGGGCATATTACATTCTATTTTCTTCGTCTATAAAGAGCTTTCACATCGTTTCCAAAATGGTGAAAATATTAGGCACCTGCTATCTGCAGCCGAGTACTGAGAACACGGACCTACGCATATGTAGCTTTACGGCAGAACTAATTGGTTTCTTGCTGCCACTAAACGCTACATTTCTCTCTCAACTTAACCCTTTTCCTTCCATCCACACGTGTCTACCCTTTACCTACCTTCCGCACGTGCTCTGTATAATTCTGGCCTTAACATCGCTTAACCGCCGTTTCAATCTGCTCAGTTGCTTATACGTTTGCGCCATTTATGCAACTCTAACCTCGCTTGATTTGCTTGTTCTTCGCCTGCCGCCTTTCGATCGTATTGGCTGACTTATAACTTGTTTCGTGACCGGCCTAATATACAATAAGTTAAGATGCATGGTCGACGGCATACGCACTACTAATTACATCTTCCTTCTCCGTCTGATGGCTCATCCTCTTTGACTTTCCAAGACCTATCATCTGCTACCTGTTTACTACCCTGATTAATCTTTTCTTAACCCCGCCACATCCTGACCCATGAGTGGCTGCTTGTCGCATTGGCCTAGCTCACTATGACCGGTTGCTTCTACTTATGACGGCCTTGAGGCCATTAAGACGAGACCGTACTCCACTCCGGTCGGTGATTCTCAGGCGACTGGGAGGTTGCCGTAGCGAACAGCATACAATTGTGCCTTGGTGAAGTAAAAGCGAAGGTTGCAACGGGATCTAAGAGCTGTTAAGGTGCAGAAAAATGCTATGGGTTGCAACGCGGACATATTATTATATGAGTATGATGATAGCTTGAATGTACCATAAAGTGCGTTGGAGGAATCAGTCGCTGTCATGGCTGTCGACGATACCGCTGCTTTCCGTGCTGTCTTTCTTCAGCGTGTGTACCGCACTGTTGAGTATTTCGAAAGTGACTTAAAGCGCTTTCAAATGCAAACAGCATCATGTTTTTTTCAAATTAGATGTCCTAACTTCTGAGGTGTATCGGAAGAGAACCGGTAAAGAGTTGCCTGAGGGTGTGCGGTACAAATCCGTACACTATAGATGCGTTCATCATCGCCGGAGAGGGTACACATGCAAGCGGTAAGTTGACATGTAATCTTTATGAAACGCTTATGAACTGTAGGTAAAAACTTATGACTGCAAGGCCCATATTATACGGCATAACGGCTGGTGCTACGACATAGTATCCTTCAGCGTTGTGCACCGTCATACCTTAAATGTAGGAAAGCCGTTTCTCTACGTGACCAACGGACTGCTCCCGCGGCACGCGAAAGAGGACCACTATGGTATGATGTCGTCTTTCAAGGACACACGCGAGCTCAGGATGTATGCGTTCACGCACTACGGTAGAAGATTGAACATATACAACCTACGGACCATAAGACATGAGGAGCATGTTACACTCAACCGAACTCAGAACAACATATTGCAAATGGAAGTTTAGTAGAAGCAATGGCAATAGTACATCGGCAGTCCACACTGGTTACAAGATCAACTGTTTAGTTTTACGCAGTTCACATATTTTAGCTAAGCACTCGCTTTTGAACCAATCAATAAGCATCGCTGGTTAATCGGGAGATGGACACTTACGCATTAGCGCGCACAATGCAGCTCCACAGGCTAGGTAGTGCAGCATGACCTTGACGCGCTCAACGTCTGTATAAGGGCATGGTGGACGGGAACTCATGGGAAGCATTGGTACAGTTGCTGGAGAGTGTCGGTCAATGTAATGTGGAGTATGAGGAATCGGAGATACGGTTCTTATTTTTCGTTCCCAGGTACGTACTTGACCTCATGGAGCTTTATCGTAAGGAAATGCTGCCGGGAGCGTCAAACCAGATGAACTGCGGTGGCTACATGTTGTGGCAATGCATGTTGGTAGACGTACATGGTATAGGGCGTTCATTTTTCTACGCGGTGCTTCCGAATGATACCATTGCATGGTATATGAACGCTGTGCGCAACAAGCGCCACATGTTACCAGCGGCTGAGACAGCAAGGACCGTGGTGAGTAATAAGTGCATGGACCAGGTCCATGCTTTTCAAACCGTGTACCCATCTACGCGAGTTGTATTGTGCCGCTTCCATTGGCTGCTGGATGTCATCCGTCGCTGCTACGGGTTATCCGCAAAACTGCAACGTGCAGGTTGCTTATTAATCATTGCGTACGGAACTTGGTGTACGCTAGGAGCTACTCGTTGTTTGTCAGGTGCTTGACAGCCATTAAAGCGCGAAACGCCGATACGCACAGGTACTTGGTAAGAACTTGGTTGCCGTTTGTCTCATCATGGGTAGCGCACCGCTTGACGTCAATCCGTTTGTTCGGCCGCCATGCAACAAACAGGATGAAGAACGAAAATAGGCATTTAAAGCGCGGTCTTTCGGAACGAACGTCGTTATTAGATCTGTTTACCGCTGTGGTTAACCGAGTGCTTGATGCTCAATCCCAGTGGCAACACTTGATGGGTAAAACAGACTCGTATGAGCACGCATTAGGCCCTCTCTTTGATAGGCTTGAACAGACTGCGTAGCAATTTTCAGGGTACGCTATGGTGCGTTAGCGATGCCACCACACAAGAGAAAAGGTAAGAGTGACCTTCTAGTCCAATGGTAGATGTCAAGTGAAAGGTTTCAAACTCCTAGCCAATTATGACAACAACAAGTGCACTTTGTGCCTTCAAGCAGACTGCGAGGTACAGAGTGGACAGGTGGTTGACTGTGTCATGTGCTCCGACTGCGGCCTTTGGTATCCACAGCTTTGCGCATCGTACAATAGACAGGAGCAATTTACCTGCCATCGTTGTTAGTAAGTCCGCCTTTTTCATGATTCTAATTTTTGTTCCTTTATTACCACGCCATTGCTTCCGCTTGATCTTTAGGTACACCCACTACTCCCATATGCGGTGCCTCCTCTACTTGACGGTTACGGCACGTATGCCTACCTCTCCATCGGGATCATACCTGATGGGATTGGTCAGGTGTACCTAAGAACATCAAAAGCACCCGCAATTCTGCCGCGTTGTGATGAAACGCATTCTCTCCTAGGTTCCTTTATTACAACTTCATCTTCTAACCAACCCGAAGAACCGTTTTACTTTGCCAAGCATCAGGATAACATGTACGGAAAAGCTTGGAAGTAAGCTTGAAGTACTTTGGTAGTACATGCATTCCTTGCGCTCACACTGCATTTGTGATGTCATCTTACTTCCCAGCTGCTTAGTAATCCGCCGCGTGAGGATGAGTGTGCATAACCTCACCTACACGTGCGTGAGCATTTTGCCTTGGACTGAACAGCTTATGGTATTCTAGACGTTTCGTGCCGCTTCTAGTTACTCTTGCCTAAACGACCACCCCAGCCATTTCAGCTAAGTAATGTTACTTTAACCGCTAGGAAAAATATCCCTTCGGCTTACACAAGGTATGCCACTCAACTACGCACTGATGATGTCACCTCGATTGGCGACGAAACGTTTGCAACAAAATTGCCAAGCTCAGCGAACAGTTCAACCGCTATTTACACAAGGTGTTTTAAGGGTCGTTCCCCCGGTCACCGTTTTATGGTTTTAGCTTCTCTCCATTTCTGGCAGTCAGTTATCACACTAGCTATGCGTGGCATCGTCATGTTTAGAAGGAAGCTGCTGGTGAAACTTTGCGTAAGACTTGTTCCATTCCCCGCTCCTTCCCTGTACCTAATGGACCATATGCTTGTAATGCCATATACACCTTTCACGCGACCACACCCACCACACTCTCTGGAGGCTTATATGTCTTGTCCCTCTGGGGTTCAGGAGGTCCAACATATCTACAACGTAACGGTGACATCCTGCTCATATACCCTATGGTAACCCGGTGACTTCGGGTTACCTTTCCCACTGCGGGAACCCTGGAGATTAGGTAACGTAGCTGGACAAATTAGGCCTGACAAGTCCGTGCCGACCTTACCCGTCAAAATACCTTAAGTGAGAATCAGGTCCCCTCTTGTCCTTCCGTAGTGCATGCAGTACATCCGCATTCGGAGCAAGCGTTCTGGTAAGCGTGAAGACAATATTCCAGGTGCGGTCGGACGACTACCGGGAATAGCTTCACAAACAATTTGGCCGTTGGGATTCCGAAAGAGCGGCAGATAAACAACATTATACGAAACCCCCGGACAAGCAGCCTTCCTCCATTTGTCCACAGAATGAAGTGCTGATGAGTGCAGGACTCCCAAAGCAACGTGCTGAGTGACAACAGAGATTTCACCACCGCCGACAGCATATCGGGTGGGGGGATTAGCAACTCCGATTGGTATAGCAGAGAAGTTGGTCCTATTTATGGGCATCAACCATAAAGTAGACCACTTCCAAAGCTTACGCACAGCACCCCTGATTTGCCTCATGACCCCCGGGATATTCACCATATACTTGTGCTCAATGTCTTACACCTGTCCATACATGAAGTAAGCCATGTGAACAAATGTATCGCCTGGTAACGATTGCAGCTACATGGAACACAAGACCAGAAAACATGGAGTGGAGTAACCCATTAAACACCAGTAACATAACGAACAAGTGTTAACCAATTGACTCCCCACAGCGACTCTGTCACGTGATAAACTATGCTCGCTGAGGAACAGCGGACATGGACTACTACAGCTTATGGGGCATATAAACGGTAACAGCAACATGATTTTAATAAATAAGTTGTAATTATTTTTCCTTACCTATTCACATTCGAAAAATACGCTACCTAACAGATTAAAAGACGTTTAAAATCTGACATCGTTGCGCAGTAACCAGTCAAACTATCGTCTAACGCCGTCTTTTACCACGGCGAATCCATTTAGAATACCACCGATTTCGTTATTCACACTTTAAGACCGCATAATGCTCCACAATTCACAGATCTACATTTATGCACCAACGCTTTACAAACAGGACTTACATATACTTGATTGTTTCTGGATGCTTTCCGCAGTTAAGTTCTCAGTATCCAAAACAGCAGTCATGTCATGCTTAGCCAATTCATAGGCGTACCAATTCACTAGTTTTCCATCACTTGTGCTTTAACTTTCGCATCTCATTTAAACCAACCTTTCTTTAGTACACAAACAAAGCACACATTATTGCGGACATCAACCACGTACATCGTCATCTGCTCGCCGGAATTCTGATAAATGCATTGAAGAGATGCAATATAAAGATAGCGCCTTCCGTTTCCCTTTTATTTACGTTACCAAATTTTACTTATTATCTTATTTCGCATATATAGTAACTACTAATTTCTATGCGGATTATATATCCGCATACGTACCAAATTACCATTGAAATCAAGTTTTGAAACCCAGTTACATATAGGTTTGCCCGGTTGCAACCTATGGTTTATTCACAGCATTCAGTAAACAAATGCTTGAGATATGGTGTTCAAATATTCATTTACCTAGCAGTTGCATTGTGAACCGTATTAAGCTAGTAATATATTACACTACACACCGCATTCTAACAGTTCACAAATTATTCAGCATGCTTTTCCCTAACACGCATCAAGGGCATCACATAAAATCCTTATTTTTATCTATAGTACCATTTCTCATGACGCCAACATAAACATCACCACATATTGCATCCTTAAGCGCTTTTTAAGAAGTTTTAATAACTGCATAAGTTAGCGTGTGTCCTCTTTCTTTAAGTTATCAAGGTTTCCTTACGTAACATGTTCCATTTCCAAAAAATAGCTCCAATTATTCACTCAGTTAGCGTTGCTGTCATGGCAACGAGCAGTTCGTATTTCTGTAATATTCAAGCTCGGGAGAACTCCGGAGATTGGAACTGGAGATTTATTGAACAACACGTAGCAAACTACAATATAGGAAATAATGTTATAAAAAAGGAAAATAAACGTTACAGTCAATCTTCTTCTGCTTGCACTTCTTCCGCTAAAGCGCACGACCAGGTTCC
>CALYDF020000694.1:0-27793 GCA_944474145.2 Dicrocoelium dendriticum | reverse complement strand
GTTTGCTGAATTAGTTTCATTTGGGGTGTGTTTGGTAAGGAACTACAGAACCCTAAAATGTTAGAAGTTTGAAATACTGGGCATTTTTCGACTCACTGTGCAATTACACTTTGTTGTCCCTTGTGCATAACCTACCTGCCTCTTAAAGTTATCTACATGCAGAAGTAACTTCGAAGATTTTGCTTTTGCCAAATTCTCAGTTGCATGAATTTCATTAGCAAGCGGTTCACGGTGTATGGAGTGCACAGGTTACATACACAAAAGCTGAGCGGTTAGTGATGTGCTGAATGTCTGCAGGCTTCCATTGGTGACAGCGTTTGATGGTACTTTTGAAATAGCTTAAATCAGCCGTATATATTCCATGAGAGGTTTTGCTATTAATGTTCTTCACAAGTAGGCTGTTTCTCATCGCGTTATCATTTAGAAGTGAATGTTTCTTGGCGAGAACCTTTTTGGTTTCGTACTAAAGCGTCCATGCTTCTGGTTGTTGAACGACAAAATGAGCATAAATAGTCATTTGCGCAGTGGAAGTTGTTGTATGTTCGGGGACGAGTTGTGCAGTAATGGTGAGCTAACGCAACACTGAGTGGAGTCAGAAGCGATAATTTTACGAAGGTTAATATTTGATTTCAACCCTAGAGTGAATTCTTTAATGGTCAAAGTGTCATCTAGGCATGTTTGAAATATTTGCTACTTGATTACGTAGATTCTGCTATGGGAGTTAACTATGTTAACAGCGACCTATAAATCTAATCTCGTCATCCACTTCTACTGCAGGATTACGGTTTTGGGTAATGAGTTGCATGTCGGTAAAAATTAATATATAAAGACATCCCATGGAAGAGTAATTTACCTAGTCTCTGTGATAGTACGTTTTAAACTGATTATATCGTCTATCTCATTCTCAGGGTGGAGTTGCACTGCGGCAAAAGTGATCGTGATTAAAACCCTGGCTTGGTCGGAGTTTGGGTGAACAAACCCATCACGCCATAGAGAACGATATGGGTTCGTGCAAACAAGTATATTTATCTTATTCAGATAGTGCCATCCGCGTATATATTCTGCTTAAAAACATTGAGTTGCTCAAGAAAAGTGCCCTCAAATCCCCTAGGTATTGGAGTGAATCTGCTTTATCCCAACTAGTTGCTAATAGACAGCTTGCTTGGGAAGCATTCCACACTGTTGAAACCAGCACCCTGTAGAGCTGTTATTTTCTTTAAAGTTATTGTTTATTATAGATTGCTTTATCTGTTTTAGATCAAAGAGAATCTCGATGTACCATCTTACGCACATTATTTGTTGTGCAACCTAGAGCAATCTGGCAGTTCAAACTAAAGTGGAAATATCATGTCATTATATCGCTTGAAGTTCAAGTATCCGTTTTATGCCATTGATCAGTATATATATATTGGAATACCAGAGCAACTTGAAAAAGATAGGAATCGACCCCACAACAGTTGGCTATATAATGGATATTCCCAAAGCCGTACAGAGGAAGGTGAGCCAAAGTTACAAATTATAAATTATGTTTAATTATATAAATTATATAAATATATAAATTATGTTTACGAGCTGCGAACAGAAGGTGAGGGAGATCAGAGTCCTCGAACCTCTGGCGAACAGTGACCACTGCTCCACTGTGACAAGCATAGAACTGCCGTCACCATATTACAATCAACGGAAACCGAGATTCAACTATTGGAAGACAGACTCCAACGGGCTCATCTAAGCTGCAAGTCAGACTGATTGGACTCTACTACAGTATGCGTCGCTTGAGGCCTTCTGGTCATTAATGATGAAGAAGCTAAACTTGATGTATACTCGGCTCGTTCTCTTGAAGTATTCAAAAATCTGAACTGTCAAACCGAATTGGTTTGATACGGAATATAGACAGTTGGCGCGACGGCGTCGCAAACTTTGGGATAGATACATTAGCTCGGGTTGTGAGGAAGATTTCACGGTTTACAAGAAACAGCGAACTTATGTAAAGTCGCAAAGATCAAGAAACGCAGGCAGTTCGAAGAGGAACTAGCATCCTCGGCCACAACTGCACTCAAAAGATTATTCGCCTACTTGAAACATCGAATGAAAGGTGGGGCGATCTGTCGGTCCTAGAGAGATTTGACGGACAGCGCTAATTTCAAGCGGTGAGCGCGCGGTCGCCTTGACTACGCACTTCCTCACCGTATATTTCAGAAAACCGGCGGCTGTTACAATTCCGGTACAGGTTCCGCTAGTCTTGCTAGACAGCTTACACTGTGATGCAGTTTAAGTGTATCAGCTACTCGTCAACCTCGATGGTGCAAAGCCCCCCGGATCATACGGACTTCACTCACTAATACCCAAGTCCCTATGGATTAGCATCTCATCATCCGTGGCAAAACTATTTAATAAATCACTCCTGAATGATCTGTCCCCAACGACTGCAAAGGCTCGACAGTAAAACCGCTTCCTAAGCGTGGTTATCCGAGTAAAATAAAGAATCATAGACCGCTCTGTTTGATTACCATAATATCCAACGTTCTCGATAAGGTTGTGAAAAAGTCTGCTGTCGTTTTTCGAATCGATGGATGTATTGACATCAGTACAACACGGTTTTACGAAAGGACCATCCTGCATCACCAAGTTGAAATACTCAAATCACCAGTGGGTACGAGCTATCAATGAACAAAAGGTTGTTTACCTAGTGTACATCGACTTTACTAAGGCGTTTGACAAAGTGAACCACGAAGTAATTCCTCGTAAACTGAGGACATACGGAATAAGTGGCACGCTACTTAAGTGGTTGCACGAGTTTATTGTGAGGCGAATGTTTAGAGTACAGGTCAACGTCTAAATTACTGAGTGGTTCGCATCGACCAGTGGCGTGCCTCAAGGAACTCTACTTGGGCCAGTATTATTTCTTATTCATATCAGCGATCTTCCGCAGCAGCTCCAGTCACCATGCGCCCTGTTTGCAGAGGATTTCGAAATCTGGAGCATCCTGTAAAATCAGGACGACTGCACTCGCCTCCAGCATGATTTAGAGCCACTATCGACGTGGTCCACTGAAATGTAACTCCCTCTTATCGCAAGCAAGTCGGAGTTCATAAGTATCAACAGACGTCCAGCCACTCGATCATACACCTTGGACGGCCATTTGCTCTACCCTAACACATCTGTCAGAGATTTTACTAAATCTCTCTCTCTCGACATGATAGGAGATCACTAGAAAACCCAGAGTAATTGTACCGTGCGGGACTTCGTATGCTCTGGCCATTACGTCATAGTTTCTCCACATGTTCTGAAGAAACTCTCCCTCGTCTCGTCACCTCGCTCATTAGACTAATCGTTGAATCCGGTGCTCCAGCTTACCATCCGATAACTCAATCTGAAACTGAAACATATCTCAACTAGAATGATACCGAGTCTACGAAAGCTTCCGTATGAAAACGTTGGGAAAGGATCGGACTCTTCACACTATCCTACCGCCGAGTAAGAATTGACTTTATTATGACCCATCGAGTACTGCACTTGAAACCCTTCCACATAAAGACGCCAATTTTTCACCTGTGAGAACCCTGTAACACCCGAGGACACCGTTACAAACTCAAGGTCCCCTGCATGAACGAGGTATCACATCAGCTTTGTATAGAACGAAGAATCTAAAAGTTGAAATACATTATCAAACGGATTAATAGAGGCCGATTCTGTGAAGTGTTTTAAAACATCTATCGACGATAATTTAGGAAAATTTTGCTTTTGTGAAACGATGCAAATACAATGCAAAAGAGGCAGCGTACACCCGGAAATAATGACACCAACACGAATTCCTAACCGTATAAGGATAAACGGTTAACTGACTAAACACAATCGCTGACGATTCGCAACTGCATGTTTTGGTTTTTCATAATTCGGTAAAGTTGTAAAGTAACCTGTCCAATTGTACTTGAATACAGCCTCAGTCTCCGTCTCGTATTGATAATAGTCCAACTCCGGGGGAACAATTTGTTTGTACACCACGATCGGTTATCAAACCAACAGTTTCAGGTTATGGAACGTCAGCAATTTTCTCAGGCGTCATGTCAGGAGGCGCAATTGATCAACTTGTGAGTTACACATTTCTGACTGTAAAAACAGAGCACATGTTCGTTGCTGGGTCTTTTGTAAACTCGGGTTTCCACGTTATTATCTGTGTTATCTGTGCACTTACCATTGTATGCAAACTGCGAGAAATGTTTTGGTCAAATAGGTTCAGTCGGACAGCGATTGTGCGTGTTTCTTCTTTTGGATCATGGCTGAACTGGCGTGGCTCGCTCTGTCGAAAATAAACCATTTCATTATCATTTGTGTATGTGAAATTCGGGCCCAAGTTATATTGTTAATTAACTTGCATAGGTACATCGAACGGATCACACATTTCATAAATGCAATCTTCCGTACAGCTTCTAGGTTCCGAACGACTACTCTCACATGCAAGCCCTGACTTCGAGTCATGATCTGGGAGCCATATAAGCGACAAACTCGCTTGGACGTTTTGAGCGAACTCCTTACCACTGGAATCATGGACAACAAAGCCGGTAGTGAAAAACGGTACCATGGTAAACAATTAGTAACAACAAATTCATATCAAGTCAATACAGGCTCTATGTACAAGAATTTGTGTATTTACAGCATTTGGCTATATCTACCGCTAATGAATTAAAATGATAAGGTTAAAAATGTAAACTGTATAGATGGGTAAATGGAATGAACTGCCCAGTTGTCATCCTAATACTGTCCCTTGTATACAGGCAAGAATTTCCTTTGACAAACTGAACCTTTGTTATTTCCTTTCTGTTGAACATATAGTGTTGGAGCCCAGATAGACAATTGGGCGACGATTTGTCATGTTATGCAAAAACCTTTTGATAACATTGTAAGCAACACGTGCAATATATCAATGTTTTATTCAAAAACATCACAAATCAGTGCAAGTGAAGTTGATTTAAAGTCACCCAATAAAAGTCATGAATATCCGTTGAAAACTGTTGAATTCACAGCCGGTAAGGTGAAAGCGATGTTCCAGTGGATAGGTAACAGCTGGTTTAAATGACCCGCTTCAGCAACAAGGCATCATCATCATCAACAACAACAGTTGTGGATTTAAGGCACACATGGAAATGAACCTTTCGCATTGTAATATGGTTTAGAGCAGAATATGTGAGGCCGGTCAAAAATGAAGTCTAGGGCCGTGAGTTTCTGAGAATCTGTGCATTGCGTTCAGTTATTGGTACATAAGGAGGGACAAAACTTTACGGCGCACGAACTAAATGCTTTCCATGTGTGTGACCTCCATCCGCATCAACAGTGCGATATTGTCAGGTCGCTCACGTAGTACGAAGAAAGGTGAGCACAACATTCAAGTGAATTGAGAAGCATAGAGCGACCCTCCATCCTTCCGAATGATGTTTGGTGAATTTGCTCTCATTGTCGTAGAGTTGCTACAGTTTATTCCATATGAGTTGACCAGGAAAAATGGTGCATTTAGGGAAATAGAAACGCAGGGATTTGTAAATATCGCATGTAGGTTAACAGGATCCTGCGTACTTTGTAGCTTGTTGATAAAGTAAACAAAGCAGGGAGTTGCCGAAAGCGTGAATGTAAGTGATTTCACCGATGGAACCTGAAGACACTGCCAATTTTGAAGGCTAATTAACTAGAAGCAAATAAGCAAGAGCACAGAACGCGGTGGCATGCGACTAACAGGGAATTCGAAAGTGAAGCAAATGTGCGGTCAGTACAACACATGGACGGTAAGAGGATACGAACAAGTATAAGATCCATGGTCATGAAATACTGGAGGCGTAAATGTTTTATTTTCTCTACAAATAACTCCCCCATATCAAAGTAATCGGTTCGCCAAACAAATCGCTAAACGTACGCATGAACTCGTTGCATTGAACCAACATCTACAGCCGAAACCATGGTTGGACAATGCCATTTTACTCCAAAGACCTAGTATCACTAACGGATAACTGAAAGCAAGGGAGCATCTAATAGGAAAGGTTGAATGCAACGGTAAACGTAGACACATATCGCTACTGGTCGAAACAAATGCTGTTCAGTAGTTCTGGTTTGCAGCTAGTGGAACCGATGGCATTTTCACCTTTGCATGTCACCAAGGATGCAAACAAATTAGGCTGAACGAGTTGGTGCACCAAATACCAGGTGTAGAGAATCGAGCAGACTTGTGTGAGTTTGGTTAGCGATCGGTCTGAGTAACGGTACTAAATGCATGACATTCGCCCCAGCGCCGCCAGTCCTTCCATCACCTTCCTTGGGACCATGTGTTTAAGTTACACCCATGGGCTAGTAGATGGTCTGATGATACTGAGTTGAATCATTTTTTCGGATGCAGCTCTTGCTGAACGCAGTTTGTCTGAAGCGAGTCTGGTTTGCTCGGCAGATGTTGGTGGGCCGCGTGTGATTATATGAGAAACGGCCTCCGTCTTGACCGGTGAAAGCCCAGCAGCTGGTCTTATCAGTTGCGACTATTCGGAGTATAGGTTCGTAAAATCTAAAAGGTACGTCAGCAATTTCAACAGTAGGAGTGATTATCAGGGCATCTGAAATAACGCCGTCAACCCATATTTTGATTAGCAAGATCGTCTACATATTGTGTCGCCAGCATCAACAAACCAATTTGATAACGATACTTGTGAAGTTAACAAACATAACAGTGAAAATCCACCGAAGATCTCGGCAGGGACTGAGGTCTAGGTGCATCATGCGCTGACCGATTGAAGCTACGGCAGAACCAATAGCAGCAAGTAGGTTGCACGTGGGTTTATCGTTCGCATTCGCTAGGATAGCTGTCTTTCCTTCGCCTGTGTCTATGAGGAGACTGATGGAATGAGGTCGATTTTTAAGGTAAAACTCGTGATTTGTTTGGTTGCTGATGCTTGCATTGATCGTGCTTGTATGCAGGTTGTTCGCTTTATTGATGCGGCTGAGTCGTGCCTAGTGCAGCGTGCTCGGAAACGTTGTTGGTGAAACGGACATAATTCTTCGACGGGTTTGGTACTGTCGAACTGAAATCGTGGCAAGGAGATGTTGAGATTTTGTGACCAATGAGAAGTATTTGAGATGGCAGAGACGAGCTACAATGTGCATTACCCAAAACATGGTCTGCGTCGGAACGTGGAGTAATCTGTTTCAAAGCTTTCAGTGCTG
This sequence comes from Dicrocoelium dendriticum, assembly GCA_944474145.2. Taxonomy (NCBI): domain Eukaryota; kingdom Metazoa; phylum Platyhelminthes; class Trematoda; order Plagiorchiida; family Dicrocoeliidae; genus Dicrocoelium; species Dicrocoelium dendriticum. Next base: position 20,599 of record CALYDF020000694.1, on the reverse strand, counting down.
CAAGCGTATGCAAAGTGGCACAATTTCCTCGTATTCAAGGTCAGTTCGGATGGCGGCTCGGAACAACTGCGACACTCGACTTTTGTCGCTACAAAACCGCTACAGCGATTACCGGTTTCTGAGTCGTAAACGTTTGAACGCAGCGTCTGCTTTAGTAGCTAGTTCTTTCACGCGCTTATCTAGAAACATGGATAGCATTACCAGCCACGGTTCTGGGAGACATGCAAGCTACAGCTCTTTCATTACTTCTGCGCTCAAGTTTAAGGGATCTGAAAGGCGCTAAATTTCGCTGAGCGACCTCAGTGACGCAAATTCTAGCCTTAGATAACTGAGATGTCGAGATTCAAACCCGTGCGCTGCACTGAAAGTCCTTTAAGGTCATATGTTTCATGGTTTTAGAATTTAGCTCCTTCTTTGGGCAAGGTAGTGCGTATTGGACCAGAGTCACAGCCGACGAAGGAAGGCGTGGAACAAACTAATCGTACCACGATCAGTCCTACTGTATTCCCTTATGTCCGAATTAAATTGCGAAGATGACTAAACAAAAATTGGGCTGTTTCCCGTGAAAATTGTAACAGCCAAAATACGCATGTCTACGTTGTGAATCGACTCAGATGCCACTTTCGAATTAGCCATAGGGAAGATCAAGTATGAACTATGACACGATGAAGATAATGTTAGGCGAGGAACAGGTAAGTGCACATGTAAAATATAGAAACAGCATCGAACTAACCAAAAAATACAAAGGACAAAAGGATATGATAAATTGGCGCGTACAAACCAGAGTAAGCAATTTGTAGGTCTGGTTAATGCTCGTCTGAGACACTACGCGTAATCGAGCGCATATTTCAGTATGTAAGTGAAATCGGACATAGCAGATTCGCATATTCGACTGGATGCAAAAAGACGTGGTCGGATGAAGCGAGGCAGAAGAAAGCGTCAGCATGTTAACTAACAGAGTACATGTGTGTCAAAGCCCAAATATCCCAACGGAGTCGGAGTGTAATAGGGGTTAAAACAAGCAAGAATAGTGGGCACTTGATCAACAATAACGGTGAAAATAGAAGATAGTTTTCCTCTTTAGCGGTGCTGCAAATTGAAAATGAAGATATGCAATCTGTCCTGGACAGATGCAGACGCTATTAAGTGCTGACAGCATACGACTCCGGATTTGTCCGTCATTGGGGTCTCCATATGACAACAACACGATGCCTGCGGATACGAATGGACTATATGTGAGGTGCGCTGCACCACCCACAGGTTATACTACACACTCTATATCCAGTGTACATGCGAAGAAATATGGTCTGTAGGCATGTGGGTGGGAGAAACTTTCCCTCAGTGCAGCCGGCCCATGTGTTACGACCTTATATTAAGCCTTGAATTGTGATTTCTGATCCCGGTATTTATGGACACACTTGTTTTCTTTATTTCACTTTGTTCGTCAAATATTTGTTATGTGAATAGCGTCATGAAGCTGGACCTTACCGTGGTGCCATGGTTTGTGTGCCTCAGTGATCCATTAAGCTATACTGGGTGGTGCTTTTGCACCTTCAGACTCACTCATACCAGATTGGTCAATGGTTAGAGGCCAGAAAAACTCAGCCTCCTAGTCCTCCAGGTTTGGGGTTGGAATGAGGGTGGCTCCTTATTCTTTAAAACGGACTCCTGGTAGCCCAACGCCAAACCCGCTGCCTTGCGGTCAGGTTTTTGAACCAAAGGCTTTGGTTGAGAACCCTAACCGTTCTCCTGTCTAGGCCTGGGCAACCTGACAGTATCCTGCTCACGCAATACTATGAATCTTTCCTCAAACCAATTGCTGATGCTCTGGCCACCGCAGAGGATAATCAACGGTGTCCTATCTGTTGCATCGAGCAAGGTGGATAGGGGTTTGGATGCTACTGCTCAAGTCTTCCCGTCTACTTATTCTCCCTATTACGCTTTTTCACTCTTACCGTCCCCTTCCAACTTCACTTATACCCCACCAGTTTTCAACCCCCGATTCTTGGCCCTCTCCCAATACACTTTGCTAAGCATTTATTTTCTAATTTCAACTCACATGTGAACGCGGAGCGTTACTCCTCTCCTGTCGACAAGCCCATGTTCGACCAACCGGTCCATTCAAGTTCATCGGCTTCCATTTGGAGCCCTTGATCCTCCTTCAGATTGGCATGCCTCAATGTACGCACACTGCTACAAATCTGTCAACAGGCATTACTTGCCCGAACATTAGAGACGCTCTCAATCGATATATGTGGCTTAGCAGAGACCCGCCTGCAGTACTCGGGCTCTGTGCTCACTCTGCCATCCCTCTCAGGTGACGCAAGCAGTATTTTCTTATTGCGCTTATCTGGTGAAGATGCAGCTTCCAGCACCGACCAAGCTGGTGTTTGCATTTCCCTGAGTCCCCGGGCTGAAGCTACTCTGGTTAATTGGATTCCAATCAGTAACCGGATGAGTGCGATCCGACTGACTGACTCGTTCAAAGCTTCGGAGTTGCGCGGGACTAATAGATGTCTATTCATCATCGCTGCCTACGCACCCACAAACTGTAGCGATAATTCGGTAAAGAACGACTTCTACCGCCAACTGACCCAGCTCCTTCGCCACAGAGGAAGCACGGACACTGTTGTGCTGGCGGGGGATCTGAACGCACAAGTTGGAAAGTCGTCCACTGATGGAATGCATCTGGGCGGTCAGCACGGTGTAAGCTCCCGTAATGATAACGGTGAGCGGTTACTTCATTTGTGTGAAGATGTTCGCTGATTTCTTGCGAGCACTAATTTCCGACACAGCACCCGCCGGAGGGTGACATGGTGCCCACCAGCCTCGAACCAGCCTTGGACGCAGATCGACCACATTGCTATCAGTTACCGCTAGAGAGGCTGCATCCAGAACTGTCGCTCGATTTGGAGCACATGTGTGGACACCGACCATGCACTTGTATGTGCTGACCTGCGGATGCGTTTTGGCGGACGCCCACGACGACGCTGTGAGCGTATTGACACCAGCCAGCTGACGAAGCCTGCTGTTATGAGTGCTTTCCAAATTACGCTGTCATGCGAGTTGAGTAAATGCTCACTGGAGACAATTGATGGTCACTGGTCACATGTTCAGCAGACCTTACTAGCAGCAGGCAAATCCTCATTTGGTATGTCAAACAGTCAACATGGACATTGGGTCTCTTCTCGGTCTCTGGAACTTATCGACGCTCGCCGGCATATCCCGGCTGGTAGCGAACATAATGAAACTCGCAAAGAGCTCCGGGCAAAACTCCGTGTTAGCCTGAAGTGAGACCGCAAATCTCGGTGGTCTCATCATGCGTCAGAGATGGAAGTGGCCGCTGCCCTTGGCAACCATTGTACGTTATTCTGTCTGATACGGGAAACAGACAGCAGGAGATCTGGTGTTAATGAAATAATTTGTGATGAGAGTGGGCAGCCTAACCACAATTTGTCAAAACGTTTGGAACGTTAGGCTGAGCATTTAAAAAGCAATTTAATCAGCTAGAATTGTTCCATTCGCCGGCCAGTGAACGTCCTGCTCCATGGGCTGTTTCTTTGGATCCACCCTCTTGCTCAGAATTGGAACGTGATATCTGACTGTTGAAGTTGAAGTAAGCAGCGGGACCAGATGATCTTAATCTAGCCCTCTTCGAATTCGGAGGCTCTGCTCCTGTTGATGCTTTATATGAATTACCAGTGAAACTGCAAGAGCAGGAGAGTGTCCCAGCCGACTGGAACCGCTCCGTTATTGTTCCTATCTTCAAAGGCAGCTCGCCCTCGGAATGCGGTAACCATGGAGGAATCAGTCTGACTTCCATCGCCTCCAAATTACTCGCCTCCATAATTTTTCACAGACTGACTAGCGCTCGTGAAAGTCAGATTCGTGAGGAGCAAGCCGGGTTTCGTCGTAATCGTGGCTGCATCGACCACCTCTTCACCATGCGTCAGTTGTTGGCGCATCTTCACACATATTGGCGGCCCACGGTAGTCGTGTTCCTCGAAATCAAAGGTGCCTTCGATTCGGTTGATCGAAGTTCAATTTGGGACTGTCTAGTTAAGAAAGGTGTACCCTAGAAATAAGTAAATGCTATCCAAATATTATTTGCGCGTAGCACGGGCGGAGTTGGGGCATACGGCAAGCTGTCGCCGCCCTTCAATAACGCCAGCGGTGGGAGAAAAGGATTCTCGTTGTCACTTTATCTCCTCAACTTAGGTATTAACGGAGTTATGGAGATTGTATTTACAGGACACGACTTAGAATGTGTGGAACTACTCCTAGGAGAATGACTTCTAGACTTTAATTATGCTGTTGATATTACCCTCATTTTTGACATCTCCCAGACGTGCCACGTTGCACTGGACAGATTAGCAATGGCTGTCAGCCGCTTCGGGCTTTGCTTTGCACCATCAAAGTGTAAAGCGCTTCTCCAACACTGGCAAGGATCGCCTCTTAAGCTGAGCCTTGGGGGTGAACAGCTGGAAGTCATTAAGTAAGTTACTACCTTGGAAGTTGTATCAGCGCTTTTGGGATCGAAGACGAGATCACGAACCGTATGGCAAAAGCTCGAAGTACTTCTGCTGGCCTTCACCACCTATGACGTTGGCGAGATATCACTCTCGCTCTGAAGGGTAGAGTGTACAATCCAACAGTACGTTCTGCCCTACTGTAGGGTTGCGAAACCTGGCCCCTAAGATCGGCAGACATGAAGAGGTGTTATGGGGACCCAACATCCCTATAATTATTACAGGCTTAAATTACGGAAGGCTGAAAACCCGATTCACACAAGTGCACATGTACTCGGATCAGTCAAAAACGCACTCGTTCAATCAGCCTTCCCACTCGTGAAACATTCACATTGTTTAGCCTTTGCAACCAGAAACAGTCTTGTTTCCAACCAAACACGCATTTGTAAGTATTAGGGGATTTATTAAGTTTTTGTGGAGATTCGTCGCAGTTAGACACAGACAGGCAGCCACAGACAGCTTTCCTGGATGTGTGGTGGCTGTCTGTCTGTGTCTAACTGCGACGAATTTACACAAAAACACGCATTTTGTATCCAAGCAACATTTATTTCCGGACAACATTCGCCAAACTTCCAACATTTCTGCCCAGTTTACGGACTTTGCATATTTACATAAAACAATGTTTCTTGTTTCCAGGGTTTGCTTACGCAAACCCTTGCAAGGGAAAACCCCCTTCATCACCGTTTCTTGATATAAAAATGAGGCTGTACAACGTTGGAATCGCCTTAGCTTTGGCCAGTAAAAGCGCCTGTGGCAAAAGGCCTGTCTTGTTCTCGATTTAGTCTTGGGTTGGGAAATCGTGCGTAGAACTTTGCCTCCGGTCTAGGAAACCGTTCGACTCGCGTGATTTAAATCTTCGCGGCTAAGTTCCGAGAACCCACAGACTTCGAGATTTGCAGTTACCGTGCTGTGCGAGAAAAGAATTCTGAGTCTCGTTCGTTCATCCGACTAGGAGAGTTGTTATCACATTGTTAGAACCTGACGTATTCAAGAGGCAGTACTCAACAAGAGGTTAGTTACGTTCGACAATCCATGCCTACGCAGTTTGGCTCACATCAGGTGGGATCACCGCGTGAGTAACGAGCGTGTTCGACGCCTTGTTTACGGCACAGGAAAAGGAAATGAACCTTTCAGTACCGTTATTTCACGTACCAGGCTCCGATGGCTGGGCCACGTGTTACGCATGCCAGCCCACCGACTCCCTCGACGTGCATGGTGTGCTCACCGAGGATGTGGTTGGAAGAAGAGGAGAGGTGGCCAAGCGATGAGTTGGTCCAGAGGAATAAAGTCCCTCACTTCGGAGCTAGCCTCGGTTGGAACGTCAAGGCACCCTGGTTGGGGTCCGAAAAATAATGAAGACGTTTAGCTGGATACACTTGCTGACATGGAAAGGAGCCGACCTCAGTGGCGTTCCTGCTGTGAGTTTCTCTGTCCCTCTCCATCCCTTCTAGCATCCCCTTCCATCTACGATCTCATTTCGTAGCGTAAACATAATAATTCTTTTCTTTTTGCGTAGTAGCTGGCTGGTAGCTTACCTGAACGATGCATATCGGTGCTGGTAGATAAGCTGGCACGCAACTGTTGTATTTATTTTTCCTATTTTCCTTTATGTATTGTATGTATATGTGTATTTTCTTTATGAATTGCGGCACGATAGCGGAGGTGTTTCCCACCTCTAGCTGACGTGTATAATGAGGGTGATGATATGCGTCATGATTATCCACAATTGCGACATTTTGAAATAAATGCGCGTTTCCGTGTGTATCAAAACTCGGTTACCTGATTAAATGTTTGCATATGTTGTACGACGTACCAATGTACGCTTCTGTACGTTTACCGTGCTTTTGCTCTCTTAGCTAGGTTGCTATGCTGCGTGAACCGGTTTGCATATTAAACAAAGAAGTAACATTATCACTCACTTTTCAGCTCAACTGATCTCCTACGGCCACCATTGGTACTACTGCGCACCACATGCGTGCGTCTCGATCAGCTACACTGTCCGATTACTCCATTGATCGATGTGATGCGCCTCACCTCATTTTCCACTTCGGAACTAAGTTATCAACCTAGTGACACTCTAGGGATATTTTTTCCACCTTGTACCTAAGGAGATGTGCAATATTCATGTCCTTTCCTAATTGGACACTGAGGAAAGCAGTGATCTGGCGGCGCCTGTAGATAGATTCGATCAGGGCTATTTAGAGGAGAACCATAGTTCAGCAATATGGAAGCGAGAGGACATCACTCCTATTCATCGCATTGGCCCAACCAAACACCGTCCGATAACGCTGCTGGCTGTGCTTTTCAAGTATATGGAGTCTGTCATCGCTGATGCGTTCATGCGGTATCTGGAAAATCCCAACATGATTGCAACAGAGCAAAAACATTCCGACAATAACGCTCCTGCAATACGAAACTGCTAATTGCACACAATAGCCTAAATGAAGCATTTTATGATGAAGCATGAGTCTGCGTCCTTTACCTGGAATTCTCAAAATCGTTTGGTCACTTAGACCACCGAATTTTCACCCATAAAATTTAGCTCTATGGCATAGGTGACCCACTGTTTCGTTGGATAGGCAATTTCCCGCATGCAATTCGGTTAGACGTGCGAGTACGAGCATCCCTGTCAGACGCAATTGTGCTGGAGTGCGGTGGATCACAACGCTCGGTGTTATGGTTCTGTCCATTCTTGATTTATATAGACGATGTGGCGAGGGAAATTAATTTCGATTTGCTATTCTTCATGGATAATATCAAGTTATGTCGAGCGACCAGGAAACCGAACGACAATGAAACGCTTCAAGGTGGCATCAACACGGTGTCGAACTGGTCAATTCAGAATACCCTACCGTATAATGTGGAAAAATGTCACGCTGTCCCATTGCGCCATGGGCATGACTGCGTGTATAGGCTTGCGTAAAACGTTTAAAAACAACTTCCTAGGAACGTGACATTAGTGCGCTCATTCAAAGTGACCTTAACTGTACAATGAAGTCAGAGGCAGCTGGAGAAGAGCCAACCAGCACGTTGGCTTGCTGCGGAGTGCATTCAGAATTTTTGACCCATTCATCTAACCCATCATGCAGAATTTTTACAAGAGTGCTCAAGTTGAATATGCCGTCCAAGCTTGGCAACCTTGGTTGAAATGCCACTTAGAAGTGCTAGATAAATCATAACGCAGGGCCACTATGAACGTCAAAAGTCTACTAAATCTCTTCTACCAACAAAGACCAAAGTCACTGAGAGTTTTTAATGGCCCCTACTGAAGGTTGCGCTACGATCTCATATTAGTCTACCAAATACTGAGTGACTCTAATAACGTATGTGGACACTTGCTGAAACTCAGCCAGGACACCAATCTCAGGAGTAACCCTCTGAAATTGGTTAAAAGTATACACTCCTGGATTGCAGACGCAATTATTTTTCTATTCGGATTTGCAAAACTTGGAAGTCTCTCCCAAAATTAGTTGTTGTCTCCCCCATCTTGGCAATTTACAAATACAAATGTGGGTATTACCCATGTTTTCCATTACTTTAGTGTTTATGTTGTGCTATTTTGAACATGTTAATTATCCTTTCAAACCGGATTAATGTCATGTAAACCTGAGGAGCCGGTACAGAAGAGGGTATTATAGTTTTCTCTTTTCAAACGGAGTAAAGAATCTATGCCTGCCCTCATTTCGCCTCGGCGCTCACATTCAATTCACACGTACACTATAATTATTCTGCGGCGTATCTGCTCAAATATGCTTAAACGGAAAATTCATTGTTTTTTGATATTGTAGTTTTACTCCTACCATCCTACGGGAATTGTCAATCAATTGTTTATCGAACCCGGCATAAATAATTGTTCATATTTCATTGTTCATCTGTCGGTCTTCACTTCTGATGAATTGGAAAAATATGTGCGTTAAAACACTGTTAACCCTTTTCCCGTCCAACATTGCTCAGCAACAAACAGGTTCCACACGAATTCATGGAAGCCGGGCCACTTATTTCACCTTACGCACGCATCTAAAGCACTGGTCACTTTCGCAAGACATTCAACAACAGATTTTGTCCCAACATCACTTCGTCACCAGTCGCAGCATTCCGGTCGGCAACCATCCGCAGCCAACATCCTCACAACTACCGTAATACAGAAGAATTTTTCCACATCCACAACGACATCAGAGCTTGCAGCCCGTTTGCCATACGCATTCTAGCTTTGCAGAGTCGGGGACAACAGTGTCAGTTCCAGCAGTTCTGTGACACACGAAAATATATGCCAGAGTATGTTTCACCTTTAAACAATTTCGATACAGTTGTTCTATAAGACAACCTACCTCTTTCTTTGTGCGTCCTTTGATAGAAAGTACCACTTATTTAGGACAATCTGAGTCAATATCCAGTGCCTACACGGAGTGTTTCCGAATCTTCCATCGTTTCTGACTGCAAGACACAGCCATGTATATCAGCAGTTCAACCGCAGAAACAGCTCAGATACAGCATGTGTACCATGTACCGCATGGAGAACTTTTTACCTTCGCCCTCATCATTTTGTTTCTCCCCGAGGTTTAGCACATCAAACATTTTAGCACTGTCCGCCTAAGTGTGTACCTCAATAAAAACCGGGTTGGACCCAAAATCGCAATGCGTTCTGCATTTTCAGCCATCATGTCACCACGAGCCACTTCCCTCCCACTGCTATTACATTTCGCCTCCCATTGTTCCGCGATGGAGTGCGAAGTTAACCCAGCATTTGAAAGTCTCAGCCGGACAAACTGTGTCAAGAGTAAGTGCAAGCACATGCTCTGCATATCCTAACTCCTCACCGTTTGCTCTCTTCTTAACAGCTGTCACGATCGCCGATCAACATGCTCCTTCATACCAACACAATAGTGGTCAGGCCAACTTGCCTATTCTTCATAGTACTGGTCCGCCTGGTTTCTCGAGGAAGACGCACACTCGATGGAGGGGGATGATGTAGCGATACTCGATTAAAAGTTTGCATTTGTTACGCTCTTTACCCATACACCCTAATGCGTGCTTGCCGTGTTCTCACTTTCTCGGTTCGGCGGCTGTGGCGTGGTGACCTGTTCGCACCTCAAACCAAGCGGTAACATTACCTAGCTATCTCAGCAGACTTGACTTGCTGTGGCCTTCACTCAGACCACTGCGCACTGCACCCCTGCATATATCACTTATTCCTGATAAGTCCATAAGAAACAAATAGAAAAGAATTAACAAAAAACGAATTAGTTCCACAACAGTGCACTGTTACAAGAAAGCTGGTTGCATACTGATGAGGAAAATGGGGTAATTCAACTCGATGGTTATTTTCCCATCAGATCTTACCGCCCCCTGAAGCCCCATTTCCGTGATGTTGGCGTCATAACTTATGTTTATCAAATTAGGTGCAAAGCAGCAAGCACAATATTTACGTACTCAACGATTGCTAATAGCTGCCATTTAGTTGAGTGCAAACTGAAGTTCCTAAGGGCTTTCGATTAGTCATCGTTGGAACAATAAACAATGAATAATGATTTATAACGGGTAAAAAAGCAGGTGCTTGACATGTCCCGTAGGGTGATTAGCGTGAAAAAACGATAGATCAAGGGATAATGGAGTCGTCAGTTCGAAAGATTACAGATTTAACTGCACTGCCGTATAAAGGGAGTTTGAAATGAGAATGTACGCATACAAAGCAATAAGGGGAGTTGTTATTGATCACATAATAGGTGATAAAAATAAAAAAATGATAGCAAGGACAACGCTTACCCGTGTGCAACTATCTTGGGTCGACAGGATACAGAAATCCAGTTTCCAAAGTAGTGGCGTTTATCAAATTACGTGCAAGGCGTTTGGAGTGACTCATTCTCGAGTAGGGTTATGGCACTATCCCCTGTCTGTGGTGCATTAGTGCCAGCCTCTGTTGGTCATGGGTTATAGTACATAGTGTAAATGTGACAGAGTATCGTCAAGACGTTTTTTGAAAAGGGATGGTGTGGGTGCATTAATTACATTTCCCCGGACGGGGTTCCAAGGCCGTGACACTCGAAGGGAGAAATAGTTTCGCCAACATTCCAGGCGGCTGCACTGCGTGATTAAATTCAACTGGTGACCTCTTAGCTGGGTGTTTTGACTGAGTACTAGGAGGGAATGGCATGGGTGGTTGGGGTTTCTCAGAATCTGGTACACCATTATGACATCGCCCCTTAGACGCCGATAACGTCCACTGTATATTTTGAGAGTATTCAGCCTGGGTGGGTAAGGGAGGTTGGTTAAACATCTGACGCTCTTCGCTGCCCTACGTTTTGAAGTATCGAGCGCGGTGAGATGGTGCTTGAGCCAGGGTTGCCACGTTTGAATAGCGTATTCCACGTGCGGACTCACGTACGCATATATTGCTCCTGACACATCCCCAACGGAGTTGAAGATTTTGAAGAACATCTTTCTTCAACGCTGCTGCTTACATTTGATTGTTCTATCTCTGTTGTTGCTGGAGACTTCAATAGAAAGGACACAACATTCCTGAAAACACGTGGCTTGGTAGACTTATTTACCGATTTGACCAGACAAGATACTCAGGTGGACATTGTGTTCGCAAATAAAAGACAGTTATTTGCCATATAAAAGCGGGCTCCTTTGCGCAGCTCAGACCATTTTATTTTAAAACTGTGTCCAGTTATCTACAACAGGTCTAATTTTGTAACACTGACCAGACGGCCATACAAGGCTATCAAACGGCGAAATTGCTACTTGGAAAATAGCACGAGGCTCCAGACGATGTTTACTTTAACTGATTTTTCGGTCTTCCACGACGTGGACATGTCGCTCGAATGTGACATCTAACGGACTACATCAAATATTGCTTTGACATTTGTTGCCCAGTTGAAACGATCTATCTAAGAGCTGATAGATTTTGCTCACCACCATTAAGGCGACTTCGAAGAATGAAAGAATGGGCCTACAATTGTAAGAATGCTACCCATGTCAATAGCCTAATCACGGCAATTAAATCCGAGATAAAAAGACTAAACCAATTATGCATCGAAGCAGTTCTAGGCAACCATAACTCTCACGATCTATGGAGGCTTCTGAGGCATCTCTGTGGTAAGAACGTTTGCAGCCAGAGAGGTGGAGGATGTGGATAAACTAAATCCGGAGTTTAGTTCCGCCTCAAGCAGCTCATCTTCCTTACCCTTCTTCAAGTCCAGCCTGCCCTTCGATCAAAGTAATATCCACAAGGAACAAATATTAAATGCAACAAAAGCTTGTGGTCCTGATGCTCTCGCAACCTTAGCTTTGAAAGAGTGTGCTAATTCTCCCACACTGTCTCTAACTGACCTCTTTAACAAGTGCCTCACTACGAGTTTGATCCCATACATTTGGAGAGCTGCCAGTATTATCCAGTATCAAAAACTGGATCTCAAATATCGCCTAATTGCATGTACATCTGTGCTCCTAAAAGTTGTCGAAAGATTGTTAATTCCGCGGATTTTTTCAGCCGCTCCTGAAGACGATATCTAATAGTTCACGTATAGACCCAAGCGCTCCACAATGGATGTAGTGGCATATGTTGTGCTTTCTAGTATCTGTGCATTAGATCAAAAATGTAAATTCGTACGGCTTCTCTTTCGGGATTATTCGAATGCCTTTGGAAGTCTAGATAGTTCAAGGTTGCTAAACCTGCTATCCGAAAATGGAGTTCACCCTGGTGTGTGTAATCTGTTGCGTGACTATTTTACAGACCGTACTCACTTCACCAAGTTGAACGGTAAGAAATCCTCTGTCCTCCGTGCCGACTGTGATGTTCTACAGGGAGTGATTCTATCACTTTTTCTATTTTCCTTGTATGTTGAACATCTCCCTATACAAACCACGTTTATATGGTGCAAGTTTGGTGATGATGTTGTTCTGGGATGTATGTCCCCATTAACCATAATTCTTCATTACTTTAACGTGCGTTGGAAGATCTGGTGCAATGGTCTTGATCCAGATATCTTATGCATAATGCGTCTAAATGCAAGGATGTAACGCTTTCTTTTCTTCTTGGCGATAAGTTGCAGTCCCTCAAAGCTTTCTCCCCCACACTTACTGTGAATGAAAATCCCATAACCAGCTCTTCCACCGTCAAATATCTCGTCGTCTATTTGTTCCAGAACATTTCTTGGTCTACACACAACTGTAAAAATTATCAATAAGTCAGAAACCTTTCTTTGTATGCTCTCAAACTTAAGGTGCTTTCAGTAGCTCGTAGTTTAATATTCAGGTTTGTGGCATCCTGTATTATTTCCCACTGGCTATACTGCTCGCCCGTCATTTGTATTGGACTGCTTCAGAAAGACTACATCTTAGTGGTGCGGTTTATGAAACACATTGCTAGATGCAGCGGGTTGTCTAGAGATTCTTTAGTTGATTTGATTATTTGTAGACATCTTGGTGACTACAATGGTTTTTCTTCTATGGTAGTAACTGATCGATTTCATCCACTTCACAATGATCTTGCCAAAACGCTCTCTATCTCTTCTACCCATACAAAATTCAGCATTTTATTCATTTGCACGTCATCGTATCGTAATTCTGTTTCGCCTTATCTCTCACAATTGCTTGTTGACCCAGCGAAAGTCACAAGCATGCTGCGCGAGCGCTTGTTGGAGTAACAGTTCTGTATTTTTCCGCTTTTCTACCCAAGCGTGTATATTGCTGTTATCATCTAAGCGTCCTCAGTGATGGTGTAACTTCTGAAAATAAAACCAATTAGGGTATATGAAACGTATTTTGACCTGACTTTACTTGCATGATGGATATTTGCACTTCGACGAATAAAACACAGCCGTACGTGTATAGCTATTTTGTTCTGTGTCAATATCCGCACTTGTGTTAAAAATATTAATAGACCATAAAGGTGGAACGAGATTCCATGAATACTTCTGACTTAGTATCATTAAACTACAAGCAAGGACGTAGAAGATATAGCTGTGGCACTTGAGGCATTTACAAAGCATCGCGTCTAACACATAATAGGCAATGATATATCACGAGTAAAATGGATATGCTTGACAAGTTCCATAGGAAGATTGGAGTAAAAATTAAAAGTTGAAGCGTCATCGAATAAGTAACTCGTTATTTCACGCCTTCACCGGGTTAAATGCACTACTGCATTTTATGTGGGAATGGGATGTGCACACGCAAAATAATATAGAGATCTGTTATAGTTCAGTAAATGCGTGAAAATGAAAATGTAAACGACAACGCTCACTCGTTTGTTTCTTCATCGGGCAGATGTGCTAGTTTCATCCAGTTTAGCTACATCCAAGCAAATCACATAGACACATCTGCATGTATACTCACCACCACGTTGCGGAGAGAGTCGTTAAGCATACCTTTCCCATATTACTTCCCATATTACTCTACAGTATCAATTCAGTACATATCCTAAAATGTTTATTTGTAGAAGGGGCATCTGAATCGCTTGATGAGTAAACTGAGGATTTGCACTTATGTTTGCTTTTACTTCAACCATCCTACCCGACTTTAAAGCAATTGCTTTTTTACCTGTAATATATCGTTGTTCATTGTAGGTTAGCGTTGTTTCTTTCTCTAAGCGGAACGGACTATAACAAGGAATGCGGATTTGAACGCGTTTCATCAAGATTTTTTGAAAATCGTTACTGTAGGGGCAAGGATAACATGAGTCGGAAAGGCATTCCAGGCACGGAACACATGAATGGAGAAAAATTTGCGTCGACAATCAAGCTGAGTGTAGTGGTAGCCAGTTAGAGATGATGGCCTCTCAGGGTGCTATTTCGGCACAACTGAAACAGGTTCGATATGGGTGAGTTGGGTTTGTCAGCATTAAGCAAATCATGATTAGTTCTCCTCAATGACGTCAATATTCACCACTGTACAATCTCAGGGACTGCAGTTTGGGTTGGCAGGAGAGATGAAAAATCCTCTAACGAGTTTGGTTGGTCTGCGTTATGAAGCTTGCGCCGGGGACGCCAGCCTTGGATCGCATAGTGAATGTGAGGCCTCACGCAGGCGTTCAGTATTTGCGGAAAGATTGATGTCTCAAAATTGCCGAAAGCATTCTGTAAGAGTCCAAGATATTGACTGGCTTTTTTGATGTCTTTTCAGCCTGTCTCGAGCAACCAAGATCGTCCTGCACGTTCACCCAAGGTCGTTTTCTTGGGAAGCAAGTTGTAACTGCTAGTCTCCAAGTCGATATTCATAGATAAGCTGATGGCGTATGCTTACGACTTTGCCTTTAGTCACGTTAAACTGGAGCCGGTTGTTGGATGACCAAGAATAAGCCCTATTATCGCTCTGCAGTGGCATATGATCATCCGGTGTCGAGATATCAAGCCAAATTTTGACCAAATCTTCAAATAGTAAGAAATTTGTCTGCAGTACACTGGCAAGATCGTTAATGAATAGGAGGAGTAAAGGTGACCCAAGTACCGATCCTTAAAGCACGCCACACTGGACGTCAATGGGGTCGGAAATGGAGCTGCAGTCCCTCATATTCAGATGACGTTGAGCGAGGAAGTTGTCGATCCAACCGAGTATTGGATCACCGATTCCATAGCGTCGAACCTGCTGAAGGAGAATGAGGTGGTCCAAAGAAACGAAGGCTTTCGAAAGTCCAAGTGGACAACATCGACTCCTACTCTGGTATCGGCTAATTCTGTTCAGGCTGCTCTGGCTAGCAGCAAGTTTGTAGTGCAGTATCGATTTCGGTGGAATCCCAGTTGCTGTGACACTAGGATGTTGCTCTCAAGGTATTCCATGAGCTCTTCTGCAATTATACATTCCATCACTTTAATAAAGCTGGGAGGAGAGTGCTTGGAAGGTAGTACGAGGGCTCCGCACGAGTACCACTTTCAAAACTAGGAGGGACTAGTCCATGTTTCCACAATGTCGGAACCTGTTTTCACAAAAGCACCAAGGCGATGGTCTTAACACAAACATAAACCTTTCATGGTGCATGTCGATAAAAATGTTTTCCTCATCATGCGCCATGCAGTAAATGCTTAATTGTGAAACGCAAGCCACGGTACTTAAGCGTACATCGTTTAATTCTACCAGCCAACATTTATATTTCTGTTAGCTGTCCTATAACTGAGGGTGAAAAGGTTTATGGCAATTTCACACTTACTGTCATTGAAAATCTAACTTATTCATTACGCATTTTGCCGGGGACTTCAATCCGTATGACACCAATTTAGTTATCAATTTAAACTGAAGAATATTGTGCAGCATGGAGGTTCCCTGATATGCTTGTGTAGAATTCTAACTAATTGTGATTTCATTGGACAATTAGGCTGCCGGTGTTGACTGTTAGACTGGCTATTGAGTTGGATTGCTTGAGTCTAGCATTACAGATAGCTTGCGACTCGTTTTGATTGCAATTCGCCATCGCTATCGTGCATTTTGGTTCCCCTAACAGCGTTTATCGTAGTCAGCTTTTTATAGCTAGGCAAACAGGAAACCTTCTGCTCTACAGAAAATAGGTCCCTGCAACTGATCTCTTTTTAAATCGTTAGCCGGGCTCTCACAAAATTGGCGACTCAGAGTTCTGAAGAACATCACTACCGGATATTTCGAGCTTTTCTTTGGTGGGCCCGCTAGTTTTGTTTTCTATATCTTCCGGTTTACTTTTACGTACGGCAGAAGTTTTGTGTATACATTATTAAATCCACGAATTTTATGGGCCTTGAACTGTCTCCCTATAGCGTTGTATATCTCTTTGTCCCAAATTGTTATGACAAGGTTCCATTTTTCAAATTTCCTCATCCAGAGAAAACGTTTTAGAACCAAAGAATTTCTTCAGACTACGAAAAGCATACCAAGCTCGTGTCCTATCTCCATAAAAGTTTATAACTACAGGTTCGACATCATCATATTTTAGACAGAAAACCGCTATGAGGCCCTTAAGTAGTTCACGATTAAACGTGTCATACCCTCTAAGAAAGTGCGCCTACAACACGTTTTCATGAATCTGCACTTCAGCGACAAACTCCCCTCAACCCGGCTACGAGAAATCCTGCAACTTCTTAACGGTCGCAAAAGTGTCCTTCTGCGTTATTCGGCTTTAAATCGGATTTATTCTTACTGAGACCTGCCTACTATAATTTGCTTTGGCTCCGCGAGCTCTTCTCACCACTGTTCTTCTTTTGGATCTCTCAATCGCGAATCACCAGCAAAATATCCTTTGCAATTTCTAAGTCAACCGTGTTTGAATCTTACCAGAGCAAATTTTCCTCCCGTCGCACAAGAAACCTTGTGGTCTTATTTGAAAAATCTTTAATGAGTCACCCGAACATCTTACTAACATTCCTTCTAGTCACTGTACAAAGCGATAGTTGTCAATTGTGTCCGCCCTTGGAACAGCCACTGTCTTCATTAGACAGTATTTTCGAAGTCATCTTGCTTTGCCTCAATCCTACGCTGCATCGCTGCCTATCCACTTTCCGGCTGGATCAATAGCACCCAAGTCGCCTATCTACCCTAAGGAACGTGTGACGCGACACTTCTGACCCCGCTGATTTCAAACCAGCGCTGAGAGCCAAGCAACAAAAAGTGGAGCGGTGTGTCATCATCACTGTACTCTTGGTACCCTCGTTTTAGTTTACATCCAGTTACTCCATTCCATCTTATTGTTGTGAAAGCTTTACCCCATATCAACACCACCTGCGGTTATTCCTAGTTCGTTGCCCCGTTACTAACTGTGACCAGATATGTCAGTGGAATTATTCCATTCTAAGCAGGTAACACGAAGATATGTAAGAGATCTACAGCGTTTTTTCTATCTAATCCCTTTTGGAATTGGTGCAAGTTACGATGAAAAGTGCACACCCCAATTGGATTTGGCCCATCCGAAAGTCAATTGTGAACTAAATGTAAAACCATTACGTCTGGTCCAGGTTGATTTAACTGTCAAAAAGCGTACCATTCGAAGTGTTTAGGGATGAGTACACTTAAAACCAGACACTACAGCGGCAAAAACCAAAAAAGAATTTTGGTTTTGCCAGGTGTGCAAATCCATCTCCGTTGTTAGTTGTGTAATTTTCCTGATGAAAAATTTGAAAAGTTGGCTTAAACAGTTGAGCAACTGGTGAACGCTAGCAACGCAAATGTGAAAGTAAACAATGCTACACTCGCATCTGAACGAACACCTACAAACTCCCGTTTAGGCCGAAGAATTGGGCTAGGCGTCCCAGCCTCATCACAGTGTCTCAGTCTCCAACGGTCTCTTGGCACATGACTCCATTAAGTGAAAAGTGGTTTACGACCCACATGCTTCTACCTTTTTCGAGGTTGTATTAACTAGTGATTCAGTTGACATACTGGAAACGCAATACACCAGCAAGCCCACGGTAAAGAATAACGACATCCAACGCAGCCGTTGCTTCTAGGAAAACCCCATCATAAACACTTGAGTCTCCAATTACCGGAGAGGGCAACACTTCGCCTCGACATGGATCGTTATCGCCAGTGCAATCCACAAATCAACAAAAATCAAAAACCTAGCGCTCTAAGTGGCGAGCCACAAGGCGAAATCAAGTTGCCGTAAGTCTTGTAGGCACTCACGTTCCTGAACCCAAATCCAACACAATAAGGAGTAAGATGATAAACCATCGTAATCAGTGGGATTCCATCTGTATTGCCATCAGTATGCGAGCTGAAACCACTACGCTAAGACGCATCGCACGACACCTAAACTACTTACACTATGGTGAGCCTCGACTACCCCGAGTAACACTACATTCCGCGGAAGAAGTGGAATCCATTCTGCTCGCTGCAAATTGACACCACAGGGCATCAAACGGAGCATGTACCATACCGGATGTTCCGTAGAAATAACGTTTAAAGGATATGAACAATCAACACTGAAGTAGAAAACACGAGCTGAAAACCGTCATTATTCATAGCGCCCCCGAGTCTCAAGCTTCATTCCTGAAGAAGCTCAGGCACACGACCTGGAGCAATGGCGATACATTCGTGAGGCGCTGTCTTTAGGAAACGCAATTGCTACCTCCCTGACAAGGATTCTTGTGTCACCAAACTACGAAGGACGTGGTCCTACGTTGCTGAAGTTGATAGTACCGTCTGAGCTAACTTTACAGACAATGCTGAAGAACTGGGATAAGTTCCAAAACATGCTATTGACAGACATTCGACTAAAACCAGCAGGTTTACGACCAGAGGCTACTGGTTATCAATGAAGCGAACCAACTCAGTGGGGACACCCGTTGTTTCAGAGTCCACCATAGAGACTGATCTGACACCTGTTACAACATCCCGCGAGACACCGCAAGAGGTGAGTGAGCATCAGGATCATCATGAACCCCAGTGCATGGTGCAGTGAGTTATTCTAAATCATTCTCGCGAGCAGAAGACTATTCAAAAAGATGAGCAGCAGCCGACCACACGAGGGTCGGCCAAGTCTCAAATATGTTGTCTACATCCACAAACAATCTTTTAACTTATGAATCACTCTCACGTTTTAATACCATTGCACAAGGTCTTTTAAGCAAACTGACGGAGCTTCGCCTCAGTCAGGCCTCGATATTAAGGGACCTAATTATGATAACCGAGATCTGGATGAGTGAAGCTATTAATGATGCAGAAATCGCAATACCTGGGATGTCTATTCTACGCAACGACCGACGAAATAGAGGAGGTGGAGTACTTTTTATTATTACAGCAAATTACACCTTGAGCTCATCGATGACGCAAAGGTTCAGATTGTCGATGATTTTGGGGCCGTCTTCACCTAAGCTTTGGGGACGCATGTTTGTTGGGTGCGGCATATCGCCTTCCGTCGATTACTTTGGAAATGGACAAGCGCCTAGCCTCCACAATGAAGACCATTCTTTCAAAGTCGTACAGCCAAATTCTCCTGGTTGGTGACTTCAATATTCACACCATGGAAACCCCAGCCTTCATCAACGAACACTTCAAAATGAAAGTATAAGAGATAATTAGTGGACCAGCAATCTATAATCACATCACATCTCCCAATAGATTCAGGACGGGAAAAATCCTGGTGTTCTGAATCTGGTATTCATTAACGGTATTCATTAACGGTATCAACAGAGCCCTTTGGGCCGTAGTGACTACGCAATAGTCATGTACAATTACATCTGTTATGCAGAGTATTCCTCAGCAAACACAATTGAGTGTCAGCTTATTACGGATTACGCTGCTATAATCAAACTTATTAATGCTATAAACTGGGCATTTCTAGAAGAACGATCCCCCGATGCCGTCTGATATGATTTTGTGAACCAATTCAACAAGTTAGTAATTAGTGCTTCTAGAAAAAGGTTTTGAGAGCGAAGACAGTAAAAGCATTCATACGCAGCAGGACATGGAAGTGTATCGACACGAGGAATTTACTCTGGCGAAAGTACAAGGAGTCACCGAGTGCCGAAACATGGGAAGCTTACACTATCCAAACGAATTATTGCGTAAATCTGGTACGCAAAGGTAAAATACAGCACAAACATAATCTAGCTGAGAAATTCCTTTCAAACCCCAAGCTCCTGTACAGACATGTTAACAAGCTCCCTAAATTGCAGCGAGGAATTCCTGTCTTACACACGTAAGTGGACTCGCACAAACGGCAACCGAGGGGGCTGACGCCTTATGTCAACAATTCGCCCCGAATTTCCAGAGCACGACTTCGCCGCATATACTGTTCCTGCACTTTGAACCACCACCTGGACCCAGCCACATCAGGTTTACGACTGCGGATGTTATGAAAAGGCTAATTGCCCTGCGCGGGCACACGACTCTCGGCTTTGAAAATATTCGTCCAAAGAGTTGAAATTGGCTGCAGTAAACCTGGCGAACCCACTCTGCAATTTCTTACAACGATGCCGCGATGAGATGCGAGTGCGAACAATGTGGAAGGTATGGTGCACCGCAGTTCTAAATTCTGAAGCCATTCGCTTGTGAGAACAGTATGGCATTTTCAAGATGGGATTTGGATATCATGGAAATGCACTCAATCATGTTTACTGATGAGTCACCATTCCGCCTGCATAGCGCCAAAAAGATGTAGGTCAAAATCT